>CAKNYM010038609.1:0-35600 GCA_932195095.1 Andricus curvator | reverse complement strand
GCGGTCTCGGGTAGATGAGGCAATGAACTTTCGAGTTCGAACTGCTACTCTATAATAATAATAATAATTGATCTATTGATTTATGTTTTATGGATTGGTGTTTTTTTAATGAATTTCGATATTTTGTAGATTTAATAATTTTTTGTGTTCCATAATCCACATTGTGGTGCTAGGAAAAAGGCTTAAAAACATTTTTGAGAACAACATCAACAGGATTTGAAACACTGGGTGAAGTGCCTGATTAATTAGCTATTTAAAATGTTTAATTTGATTCCTATTGAGATCGTTCTTTCAACTAACTATCCCTAATATTTAACATTAGCAAAGTTCCCATAAAACTAAATTTTTTAGCTTCTTCATATTTAAACTAAATTTAAAATCAATGAAGACCTTTGCTAAATTTTTGTTGATACAGTTTTTGGCTGTTGATTTCTCGCTGAGCATTTGAAATAAAACGGCAGTTATAGACATTTTACAATTTCTGTGTTCTGATCTATATAATTTTCTCTCAGTTTTCAGTAAAGAAATTTTTTCACTTTTTTCACAACTTTTATCTAGCTCTTTTTGACAATTTATGAAATTTGATATTGGGTCCACTAATATATGAAATCCAAAAATTTCCCAACGCAACGTTTATACATAAAATTGTCAAGTTATTTAAGTAAAGAAATTGATCACTGAATTGATTTAAATTGGACTCACTAGGTTTCCATATTTTAATACCTGGACCAGGGTGGTCAAAAAAATTTTATTTTCATTTTGAGGTCTCATCCCCTCATTTTGTTTAATTTGATAAAAAAATTGTCCTAATTTTTTTTAGATTAAAAAAATATATTTAGAGGTAGAGGGCGATGCTTAAAGTATCCCAAAGCATTAGAAATTCAATAAATAAATCCTTTAATTTCAAAAAGAATCGTCAAATCTCCACAGAGGTGATGTAAAACTATTGCGTGGACAGCACAAAGGCTAAAAAATGTATTTCATGAATAAATTCGTCCTCCAATTCACCAAAACTCACTACTTAAGACACTAGTTTTTTATTATTAAAAATATTTTCTTAGGGTTTTTTTAAAATAAATAATTAATTATCAATTGATTGATAAGTTTTGGCAAAGTTGGGGTTGAAACGAAGGCTAACATTTTATTTCATAAATAAATTTAACCTCAAATTCACTTAAACTCGTGCCTCAAGAGACTGTAACCTAATTTTTCAGTGTCTCACAGAAAAACGCTGATCCTCAAAAGTGAAAATGAGAATACTTGAAGTATTCTCATTTTTAAAAAAAAAATTACTTCGAGTACAAAACAAGTCAGCTGCAGCAATAATGACCCCCCTGTTTTTTTGTGCTTTTCTGAATTTCATGAAATCTATATTTTAAGAGTAAATGATACAATAATTTTTTATATATTTTTAGAAGGAAAAGAATGTATTTTCTTAATAATTATAAGGGGTGAAAAGGAAAAAAAGTTGATTTTAAGGGCATTATTTTTCCATACTTGTATGGTAAAAATTGTTATGTACATAATACTGCAAATTTTCATATCAATTATATACAATTCAGCAAAGACACTTAAAAATTACGTTATAGTGTCTTAAGGGGTGAGCTTTGGTGACTTTGAAGGTGAGTTTATTTATCAAATCAAACTTCAATACTTCGTGTGTTCCACACGATAGTTTTATATCACCTGTGTAAAGCTTTTACGATTTTTGTTAAAATTAAATGATTCTGAGTGACGCTGCGAATCAATAACTCTATAAAGTGCTTTCAGGGTATCTAATTTAACACTAATATTCACGTTTTTAGTGGTTTGTGGGTCATTACCGCAACAATTATCAGCAAAAACTTGTTCTCGCACAAACTGTCTAGTTTCTCAAAGTCTGTCTGTTTAGCGAACAGTGCGTTTCATGATGACATCTCTTCGTGTGACGCTAATAAATTGGTACAACGTCTTTCCAAATCTCAGAGGATAAAAGTGAACTTTTAATGCAAAAAGTTGAGAATTCGGAGTTCTCAATTCTAGATCTCCACGACAAAGTTTACCGTCTCATCCTAGAAAATAAAGTGTTCAAAGTCGACGAAGAAAAACTGAAGAAGCAACAACCTGATTATTTTTTGTGTTCTTGAGGAAGACGACGAGGATCTGGTGCAGTTAATATGTTTTACCTGCAAAAAACATCTCGATATTGAAATACGCTCAGACCAGGTCCTATCTATTAGACTGATTGTTGGAAAAATCTAGGACAACCCCTGTCTCTTCCTGACTTAGCTACGTTTCTTTAAAGATAAGAAAATGGCTTTATGGCAACTGAAGAAATTGCGCCACATTGGGATCAGCATTGCTGAGGACTACACAAAAAAGTCCAAACTGAAAGAAAATCCGTGCTTCCTCTATAAAAGAGGCTAGAGATTGCGACCTGAAAGCTTCCTTCAGCTACAATGTGATATACGTTGGAGATCGTAATCCAGGATGTCAAATTATCTAGGAATGGGGCTAAATAACGTGAAGAAAGAAACATAGGGTATGCAAGCGTTACATAGGGAAAGGCGAAGTGCATGGCCTCGGGATCCCCTTAAGTTATTATAAGAGAAGATGAGGGCAATTTTGCACAAGGGAATACTCAAAATCGGCTTTCATTAACCATGGATACGAAGAAGAAAAACACACGCGTCAGGACGAGTCAACAATACAATACTACAAACTTCTCCTTCTAAAACATCCATGATTATGTAGGATGTTTAAGCCCTTATACAAATTATGATAATTTTCATATTATAGGGATTGTTGAAACCAGGCTTAATCAAATTTCCAAAAACTTATACGCGAATAATAAATATAATCATTTTTCCTCTAACTGTTCAAAAGAAAAATCCAAAAGTAGAGCCAGTGGTGGCCTAGCTCTTTTTTTAAACAGACTATATTTTAACAATGAGCTTATTGATGAAATAGAATATCGGATCTTGGTTTGAATTGAAATCTGCTTTTTAACCCGTCGGTGGATACAGAAGTTATCCAACAACTTTTTGAAGAAACCTTAGATGCACTATCAGATAAATACAACAGCGTTCCTATCACTATATATGGCGATATGTTTTCGCACACAAACTTTTGTATATACCGGGAGGTTCACGACCTTACCCACAATAGAAGGGGGCTGAGATTGGTACAACTGATAGAGGAAAATGAGTTTTATCTCTTAAATGGTAGATCGCGGAGTGATAATCCAGCCAACTTCACGTTTGTTGATGCAGCGGGTAAAAGTATCAATAACTTGGTTTGGGCCATGCAAATGCAATTTTCCGGGCTAAGTCTCCTGTTGTTGTTCTCCTGCCTCAGTTAGGCACTTCAGTGTGCTAGTTGTAAACCATAGACTGGAGAGCTTCTCGAATGGATTACACTTTTCTTACAGATTAGAGGTTAACCTTGAGAATCCTGATTCAAATCTTACCGAGACTATCATTGACACCGCGAAGAAAGCAGATACGTTTTTAGTGAGAAAAAACGTTACTAGACAATTTAATCGTGAAAAACCTTGGTTTGATCCTGACTATCACCAAATGAACTCTTATCTTTTCAGTGTGTTGAAAAAAAGAGCAGGGCCTTGGAAGAGGCTAAGTTGGCTCATATCAAAGCTAAAAAATCGTATCAAGCACTGGAAGCTAATAAAAAAAGCGAGTTTCGAATCCAATATTCTTGCGGACCTTGAGAGAGTCAGCAATAGCAAAACATTCTAGGATACTGTAAACAGATTCAGAGGTTTAAAAATAAAATCTACAATGCTCTCTACAAAAGTTTGAGAAAACCCTCAGACGTCTGTTAGCGTCATTGTTTACAGATGTGCGACATCCACTGCTAGATAGCAGAATTACAGCCAATAAAATCGCTTTTTCAATTTGAAAAAGTGAATTAAATAAGGCTCCGGTGCCAGGTCCAATCTCAAATCACTTTTACAAAAGCTTGCCGCTGAATTGGCTTCTTCATCTCAAAACCTTTTTAATGAAATACTTGAGAATGAATATATATACCGCTGAGTGGGGTGAGACATTAAAAAATCGAAATGATAATTTTGTTGGACCACCCTAACCTGGACGAACATACAATTGACTTATATCACGCAATTACTCACGAAGTGGCAACATTAGGCATAATAAATTAAATTAGAGCAGTCAGCAATTGAGTTGCTTACATTGAACACCTATTTCAGTACACCTACACTCCAAACATGCCGTCGAAAGTTCAGTAATAATTCTTCCCACTCGGTACATTCTTCCGTAAATGTTGCATCCAGCCAATTTTAAAACATTTAAAATTGAAACCTCATTCTCAGAATTTTTCTTCACCTCAGGATTATAAATTATTTCAGGAATTGTTGTTTCTTGAATACTAGTTTGGGTCGCCGAAGAAACTTTAATCGAATGGCTTACAATATTAGAAGTAAGAAACCCTGATAATTCATGTTTTGTAGATTCTTTCTTAGTGTCTATCTCTTCTTTTATTGTTACTTCTTTCTTAACATCTGTTTCTTCTTTTCCATCCATTTCCTCCTTATATTCTGTTTCTTCCCAATTATCCATTTTTTCTTTAATCTCTGTCTCTTTCGCTTTTTGAGTAGTACTTTCTGAGAAGAACAAATCGAATACACTGTCCAGAGAAAATATTGACTCATCTTCTTCTGATTGAAAGAAATTTTCAGATTTGTTGGGTTTCAAATTATTTGAATACAAGGCATCCTTTAAATGTGTCGTGTTTAAATTCAATCTTTCTCCACTTTGATTAGAATTAATCACAGAAGTATTTATTAAAGAAGTTGAAATAGTGTTTTTGCTATCTATTTTCGTAGGAACTGTCTCGTTGTAGGTCTTACTAGAGTTTCCAACTTCGGAGAAAAACTTCTTCTCTGCTTCATCAAAAGATACATTATAATTATAAAAGTCAAACCCTTCAAAATTGGGAGATCCTTGAGAAGATTCTTGGGAATTTTGATTCGTCTCGTAAATGGAAGTATCCATCGGAGTAGTGGAACTTGGATTCGTAATTCCTTGGCCTGCTAAATAAGGAATCATATCCTCTATCAAAGAAGGCAAATCAGGTGCTGGTTCTGTTTTAATAACATCTCTGAATGGGTCCGGTGAAACTGAAGGTTGTCTTTGAGATGGTGCCATGGCATCAGCTCGATCCAAAACGACAGTTGGTGATTCGTCAGTATCAACTAAAAATAAATTGAAAATATTAATTCAGTTTCATCGATTTGAATTTAACTTTAACTGTGAAATTTAAAAGATCAATATTTCCACGAATTCAACAATATTATATAGACTCATCAAAAGTAAGTGATTCTAAATTTGCTAGTTGAAAAATGAAAAATGACCAACTACAACAGTTAAATATTAAACAATTCTAAACTGAAATACTCAGAATGAATCAAATCTTTCAAATTAAAATTTTTAAACTGGAAGGCTCTATAACAATAATTAATTTCGAACTCAAACGTGAGAACATCGATTACTTTGATTGGTTTCGAAAATCACTAATGCGTGAGACTAGAACTATTGAAACTTGTACGGTTTCATTAGTTTGAATTTGAAGCAATAAAAATGGAATACTTTCGGATTTTAGAACCATCAAATTTGAAGAAATTTAAATTCTAATGTTCGAAATTATTAATATAAAATCTTTAAAATTCAACTCTTGAAAATTTAATAATTCGGAATGTAAGCACTAAAAAATACAGCTTAAATCCTTCAACATTGAACATTAATTAGAATCGTTCTGAGTTTCTGAAATGAAAAATAAAACGTATACTCCCACAAACCTTAGACGTTATATATATATACCATTAAACCATTTCCCTTTCAGGGTAGGCGTGACACTACCCGATTCGGGTAGTGTTTCTAGGTTTTTCTTGTAGTTATAAATAACTACAAGTGTGGGCTCACCACACCCACGATGTGCCAACAGCACTCATGTCAGTATTCTTGAATGGTCACCCATCCAAGTACTAACCGCGTCCAACGCTGCTTAACTTCAGTGATCTGACGAGAACTGGGTTTTTCAGCGTGGTATGGCCGTTATGATTTAAATAATTAATATACGAATTTTAAAATGAAATATTGCAAATTTAAATATTTACAACTGTGTTTTCTGATCATATATAATAATTACCAGATGAAGATTTTAAGAGTTATGATTGTAGCATTTGAAGTTGGGCAATTTTAAATTGTAAAGTTCACAACTTTGAAATTTTTTGAAAGACTTACAGTTGTTCTCGCTTTGTTGCACCAATTTCAGTAAAAAATTAAGGTTTTGAAACTTTCCGAACTTATATTTAGTATTTTAAATTTTAATGTATCAAAATATTAAAAAAATTTTAAGAATAAACTAAGTGAATGAATCATACTAAAATATTTAATTTTTTTAACATTTCTTTGCACATTGCCACCAGCTACAATTCCGTGACAGTTTGGGACATTAGGGTGGTCCAAATTTATACGTGTAAAAATTCGACTTTCGATTTTTGGTCATAAAACCCCCCCATTTTGTTCGTTTTCCGGAAAAAGAAGTTCCGTAATTTTTTTTTCAACGTTAACGCGTGCCCCCGGGCTTTTGAAATTAACATGGGGTTTTAAATGGGAAAAGCTCGATTTTCAAAAAAATGGAAAAAAGAAGTACTTGTTATACATTTTTTGTCAATTAAAGTATTTTCACCTCTTGAGGAGTATTTAAGGAATAATTTCCACCCAATAGCTTTTAATTTTGACACACCTGAACCCCTTTAATTGTGCCCGGAAAATGCCCCAAAAAATGCAAAATAGCAGTTCTCTATCAAATTCATGCTAAATTTCAAATTGTTTAAACAATTAGTATTTGTTAAAACAATTTTTTCCCCCTGTAAATCGTCTAAAGTTATTATCTTTCCGAATAAATCGTACAAAGTTGATGAATGTCAAGAGTAGTATATAGTATATACCATTAAACCATTTCCCTTTCAGGGTAGGCGTGACACTACCCGATTCGGGTAGTGTTTCTAGGTTTTTCTTGAAGTTATAAATAACTACAAGTGTGGGCTCACCACACCCACGATGTGCCAACAGCACTCATGTCAGTATTCTTGAATGGTCACCCAGCCAAGTACTAACCGCATCCAACGCTGCTTAACTTCAGTGATCTGACGAGAACTGGGGTTTTCAGCGTGGTATGGCCGTTAGCATAGTAGTAGTTCTTGTTTAACTTATTTGGTAATTATTTAAACAATTTTCATTTGTTTAAACAATTTTTTCTCCCTAAAATCGTAAAAAGTTATTATTTTCTGAAAATAATGACACAATTAAAGAATGTTGAAAGCAATACATTTTTGAAGGATGTTTGGTAATTATTTAAACAACTGCATTTTCATTATTTTCATTAAATAATAACTTTTTACGATTTTAGGGAGAAAAATTGTTTAAACAAATGAAAATTGTTTAAATACTTACCAAATAAGTTAAACAAGAACTACTACTCTTGACATTCATCAACTTTGTACGATTTATTCCGAAAGATTTATTTTTTAAATATCTTTATTATTTTTTATTATATAATAATATTTTATTTTATTCATTAAAAATTTATTTTTTGTTATTTATAGATTTTTATTCATTTTATTTAATTTTATTAACTATAACTTTTCACGATTTACAGGGGAAAAAAATTGTTTAAACAAATACTAATTGTTCAAACAATTTAAAATTATTTAAAATATAATTTAAAACTCGTCACTTATCGATTAAAAATAATTCATGTTGAAATTTTTTTTTAAAATACCGTCTTTAGCATGAATTTGATAGACAACTGCTATTTTGCATTTTTTGGGGCATTTTCCGGGCACAATTAAAGGGGTTTAAAACCCCATGTTAATTTCAAAAGCCCGGGGGGCACGGGTTAACGTTAAAAAAAAAATTACGGAATTTCTTTTTCCGGAAAACGAACAAAATGGGGGGGGTTTTATGACCAAAAATCGAAAGTCGAATTTTTGGACCACCCTATTGGGACATAGATGCGAAGCTAATTTAAGTGTAATTAAGATTTGTAAGAATTGAAATTCAATTGGATTTTTAACTTCTTTTAAATAGGGGAACTCATTTAATGACTTATCTGGCATTACAAATCTAAATGGTTCACATTCTATAACTCAAAAATAAAATAAAATAATGCAAAAACAATCCTGGACATTCACAATTTAAAAGAAAATTGAAATTAGTGGGGTTCGTGATAATCAATGTTTGGAATCCGGAAGAGCCGATGGAAATCAAATCATGAGGATCATGATCATGAGAGAAAACTTCGAAAATCCCCTTCCGCTTTTGTGATCCCACATCTTCTTTTATAACGTAAAACTACTTAGATTTTGAATCTTAATCGTGGTCGCTAATAAAATCTTTTATTTCAGGTTTAATACTGTTTCAGGATTGGTGCCGATGCATATATTCGGGACCAATTTCCTGAACGGATAAAATTAAATCCGTCGAAAAATCAACGGCTATAGACATGTTTCTATAACTAAGATTTAGCGATACATTTGAATTTAGAATCAAATCAGCTAAAGTAAATTAAAAATGAATACTTGTTAAAGATCAATGATCTAAAAGCTCAATAATGCTACAAATTGAAGATATTATTATTACCAAAACTAAAAAATGTTGTGCTACTACTACAACTATTCTTTTTTTCTATTGAATAGTGTTATTTGTTTATGAAGTAAATGAAAAATGTATATTTCAGATAATTTTCTTTATAATTTATGTACCATTAAGATTATTACAAGCACATGCAGCGCCATCTATTTTTTCGCACAATGGTTGTTAAACTAATCCATCCATATAAAAAAAATCCATTTACTTAATCGGTTATAAAATGTTCCACTAAAATGGTTTTGTGATTTTTCTGTAAAATTAGGTTGATTGGACTTAGCACCGTTCCCCGCTTCAATTATTATAAATGATAAAGTGTGCAACCTTCTAAATTTTGCAAAAACCTAAAACTTCTCAAGAATTGTACAGTTTTAATTCAAAAGCATTCATACTGGTAATGGTTTGATGTAAAATTTTCAATTTTAAATTCAAAAATCAACAATTTTAATATATACATTTAAAAATATGTCAATAATGAATCAAAACACTTCAAACTCAAATGATTCTCGATGATGCCAAATTGTACAATTTTAAATAGAATATTTCAAAAGTGAAACATTAAAAATACAAAATAACACGTAAAATCAAACACCCTAAAATGTTAGGCATTATAAACTAAATAATTTAGAACTAATTTTCATTGTCATACAATCTCAAATTTAATGTATTAATATTATAAATTAAATTCGAAGATTCTTCGATTTCGATTATGCCAACCCCTGGCAAGTCACATTGCAGCAAGTCACATTACGGCAAGTCATATTGCGGCAACTTTCATTTCGTAAAATTTGAAGCCAATTTTGTATGCACTTTAAGTTTTTCGAAATGAGAGTTGCCGCAATGTGACTTGTCGCAAATGTGACTTACTGCATATGTGACTTGCTGCACATTTGTCAGTTTTTTTTAGAATTCAAATTTTTCCGAATGAGAGATGTCGCAATGTGACTCGCAGGGGATTGGCATGACTCAATCTCAGATTTTTAAATGATGGGTCAGGTAAGTATTTTGAAATTTTATATTGTAACGTTAGAATTGGAGCAAATTAAAATTCTTCTAATTTAAAAATTTCAACAAATTAAAATTGGACTTCTTTGAAATGAAAACATTTTAAATTAAAATTAATTTGAAAATTGTCCGAAATTCAACAATCTAGGAATTAATCCTCCAAGTTTGTAAAATCATTATGAAATGAACTGTAAAAATTGAGATACGTGTATACTGAAAAATATTTCAAATACAAACTTGTCCCGAGCTTCAAGTGGGAAGCATTAAAAATTGTATCATTCAAAAAGCAGGCATTTCCTCCAAAATCAGAAAAAGTAGCGACTTGGTGAAATCAAATTTAAGCCAAATGATTAGCTTAATTCAAGTATTTTGACTCGATCCTATACTTTACAAAATTACGCGCAATTTTATATGCCCTGAATAATAATTTTAAGAGAGAAAATTTAAAACGCTGGTCTAATAAGTAAGCTCCTATTCTTGAAGTTAAAAATAATTTCCTTACCACAGACAATCTTTCCACAGCAGTCGTCCTTTTTGTCAATTATTCTCCGGCAACCAATCTTCAAGGGAGGACACTTCTCATCAGAGCAGATTACCTCCCCATAATAACAAATGCAGACGATGCATAAACCAGGACTCGGTAAGATTGCAGAATGATGATATTCCTGACCCTCAAAATGACAGATGCTTCCCAAATCTTGCACTTAAAACAAAACAAAGTTTTATTAGATCAAAATGAACTATTCACTTTTTTGAGACAGTCCCTCGTTTTCGTAAGCATACCTACGTAGCAAACATCAGAGAGGTTTAGTAATTAATATTCTCTGCTTTAGTAACTTATTTCGAATTATTTTGAATCACTTAAATTTCTTACATTATTCAATTGAATTACTGTGAATTTACATTGAATCGATTTCAAATAATTCAGATAATTGAGGGAATTCCAAGGATTTCAAAATAATGTACGGAATTCGGGGAATTTAGACGAATTCATGGAGGAAGTATTCGAGGAATTCAATGTAAATTCAAAGTTATTTCAGTGAATTCAAGGAATTCAGCCAAATTCAAGGAATTGAGCCTAATTCAAGGAATTCAGCCCAATTCAAGGAATTTAGCCAAGTTCAGGGAATTCAACCGAATTCTGGAAATTCGACCAAATTCCAGAAATTCAGTAAAATTTAAGGAATTTAGAGGATTCCAGGAATTTAGAAAAATAAAAGAATTCGGAAATTCAGAAAATAAAAGAATTCGGGAATTCAAGGAATTCAAAGAATTCCGGAAATTCTGGATATTCGAAGAATTCCGGAAATTCAAAGAATTCCAGAAATTCTGGAAATTCAAGGAATTCAAAGAATTCGGTAAATGTATGAAATTCGAAGAATTTGGGGAATTCAAGGAATTCGAAGAATTCAAATAATTCAAGGAGTTCAACGAATTCGGGGAATTCAAAGAATTTGGGAATTCAAAGAATTCGATAAATCAAGGAATTCGGGAAATTTGAGGAATTCAAAGAATTGAGAAAATTCTGATAATTCAAGGAGTTCAACGAATTCGGGCAATTCAAAGAATTTGGGAATTCAAATAATTCGGGAAATCAAAGAATTCGGGAAATTTGAGGAATTCAAAGAATTGAGAAAATTCTGATGATTCAAGGAATTCAAAGAATTCCGGGAATTCTGAGGATTCGAAAAATTCAAAGAATTCGGGGAATTCTGAGGATTCAAGGAATTCAAAGAATTCGGGAAATTCTGAGAATTCAAGGAATGCGAAGAATTCGGGAAATTCTGAGAATTCAAGGATTTCAAAGAATTCGGGAAATTCTGAGAATTCAAGGACTTCAAAGAATTCGGGAAATTCTGAGAATTCAGGGAATTCAAAGAATTCGGGGAAATTCAAGGAATTTAAAGAATTTCGAAAATTTCGGGAATTTAAGGTATTCAAATAATTCGGGGAATTCTAGGAATTCAAGTATTTTAAGGAATTCAAAGAAATAAGGAGTTCAACGAATTCGGGGAATTCCAAGAATTTGTGATTTCCAGGAATTCAAAGAATTCAAGAAAGTCTTATAATTCAAGAAATTCAAACAATTCGAAAAATGCTGATAATTCAAGGAATTCAAAGAATTCGGGAAATTCTGAGAATTCGAAGAATTAGGGAAATTCTGAAAATACAAGGAATTTAAAGAATGTGGGAAATTGTGAGAATTCAAGGAATTCAAGAAATTTTAAAAATTCAAGGAGTTCGAAGAATTAGGGCAATTCAAAGAATTTGGGAATTCAAGAAATTCAAAAAATTCAGAGAATTTTGGGAATACAAGGTATGCAAAGATTTCGGGAAATTCTAGGAATTCAAGGAATTCAAAGTATTCGGGGAATTCAATAAATTTGAGAAATTCAAGGTATTCGTTGAATTTAAGGTATTTGGTAAATTCAAGGAATTCGGGAAATTCTTGTAGTAAATAACTACTGCAAGTGTGGGCTCACCACACCCACGATGTGCCAACAGCACTCAGTATTCTCGAATGGTCATCCATCCAAGTACTAACCGCGTCCAAAGCTGCTTAACATCAGTGATCTAACGAGAACTGGGTTTTTCAGCATGGTATGGCCGTTGGCCACAGGTAATGCAAAGAAATTCAGAATTTGCAAAGGAGTTCAGAGGAATTTAGGGAAATCGGGGAATTCAAAGGAATTCAAATAAATATAGGGAAATCAAGAAATTTAGAGGATTTAACGAATTTAGATCATTCGAAGAATTCAGAAAATTCAAGAAATATAGAGAATTTAAGGAATTTAAAGGAATTAGGGAATTTAGAGAATTTAAGGAATTTAGGAAATTGAAGGAGTTTAGAAAAATTAATAAATTCAGAAAATTCATGGAATGCAGATTCAAGGAATTCAAGGAATTCAGGTCATTCACGGAATTCAAGGAGGTCAGGGAATTGAAGCAATTTCAGGAATTCAGTGAATTTAGAACATTAATGCAATTCACAGAAACTCATGAAATCCAAGCAATTCAGAGAATTCAGATAATTTATTTCAAGTAATTCAGGAAACAGAAGGGATTCTGGAAATTCGAGGCAAAAATTTGACTCTAATTCATCCTCTCGCGTTACGAAGTAATTATTTGGGACTCTCAGGTACTCAGGGTATACGCGGTTTTCATTATTTCCTTGTTTGACGCCAACAGAAAATGAAACTAAGCACACGAAAAATAAAATAAAAGCTTGATTAATTTAGCACCAAAGTAGCCTTTTACACTGAAAATTCAAGTGATTCTGGAAATTCTAGGAATAAATCTGACTCTAATACACCCTCTCGCGTTACAAAGCGATTATTTGAGACTTGAACGAACTCAGGGCACACGCTTTTTTCGTTATTTCCTTGTTTGATGCCGAGAGAAAAATGAAACTAAACAAGCGAAAAATAAAATAAAAGCTTCATTAATTTAACATCAAAAGAGCCTTTTCCACAGGAACTTTGAGGAATTCAGGAATTCAAGAATGACAGCGAATTTCTGGAATTTCAAGGAATTCAGCGCATTTCAGAATTTGAGAGAATTCAGAATATTTCAGGAATTCAAGGAATTCATAAAGTTAATAGATTACAGAGAATTTAGGGAATTCCAGGAATTCAGATAATTCAGGAAATTCAAGTAATTCAGGGTCTTCAAGGGACTCTATAGAAATTTAGGGGATTCCAATTCAATGAATTCAAGGGAATTGAAGGAATTTAGGAAATTTCAGGACATCAGAAAATTCAGAATATTTTATGAATTCAAAAGAAATCTTAGAGAGTTTAAAAACATCACAAGCAATTCAAAAAAAAAATACATAGAGGTGTTGATATGGTCTAACTATATTCATATGTTTTATGGTGTAGGTAACTAAACTCTTGGATCGGAATTAAATCCCATTACCAAGTTTCATCGAGTATAATTTCCCTGAGGATTTAATGATCAGTTCCTAATTAAGTTTGACAAGATCAATTGATACGATTCAATCGATTCAATCAAGAATTTATGATCTTACAATCGTTCTTCTTGAGAGGATTGGGGATAGCTTCGGGCAGAACTGTAACCCCGGTACCAATTTCCAGATTTAGATCAGTCGAGTGATAAGATGGATCGAAGTAAGGAGGTTCCCTTGGCATGAATCCACCTGCAGAACGTCGATTCCTTGTTAAACGAAATAACTAATTTGTTCCGGATCTTCGAAACAGAATATAATACCTTCGGTTTCAACTGGTGGGCTGAAACGATTATCCTGGGTGACTATGTCGTAGAATCTAGAATCCGTTGGTATCAATTCTGGAGGTACTCCCACTGCACCAGAAGGATATCCGGTCACGGGTGACGGTTCGTTTTTGTCCTTTACCAGAGCGTCTGCTGCTACGAATGGAATTATTCTGAAATTCAACCACAAACAAATTTTCTGTTGAAAAACTCTGAGAAACCTGAGAAACGTACGATATTTATTTTCTCAAGTAAAAAGAAATTTGGTTGGACAAGAAAAATACTAGGAAAATGGAAAAAGAATTGCTTCACATATCCTATTTTTATTTATGACAAATAATTATAAATTTGTATAAAAAATATTATAACAGTAAGCACATTTTTTTATGAAAATGAAGTTAGTTCTCAAATTCTATTTCCACAATTGAAAATATTTTACGATAAGTGATGAATAACAAAATTTCCTTCCCTTTCTTACTTACATTATAAAAATTATTATTGAGTGGTTTGTAACACTTTTTTTAAATACTGTTACAATAGTTTGATTCCAGTTTTTTTAATCAGAAAATGAAATAAGAACTTAAAGCTCCGAATTGCTTAGAATTTATTCTTGGGGCATCTTTTTTTTTGATAAATAAAATGTTTATATTCAAATTTTTCAAAGGAGAATGTATTTATGAATACAAAAGAAAAAGGCTCTAATTATATAAAAATGATTCCTTTAATTGCCAAAAAGTTGCCCATTGTCATTTTCCACTTTTCCTCTGTATATTAATTTTTTTTTTAATTATATCACTGAAGTTTTTATATCAAAGAAAAATTTAGCGAAGTTTAAAAATTTTAGATTCCTTTTTTCAGAGATCATAAATAGAAAAGTAAGCAAAATGTGTTGTCATGCAAATTAAATGTCTGTCCGTCTGTCCAACAAGTCTTTTGTCTGGTCACGCTGCATTGCTATATTTTAGGTTCAAACTCAAAAATAATTATTCAAACTATTACAAGTAAAAATTAAATAAATCGTCAAAATAATCATTTTTGTTCTATCATAGTCGCTTGCCATGTCACGACCTTTATCCACGTGTAAAATGTTATTCGTCTCCATCACAAATACATTGCTTGATCTCTTGGTTTCATATTTGCATACTCTCTTGGGTTACCATTAATTTAAAAAATATATTTCGGGTGGTCTTAAATGGTCAACTTTCTGTCCGTATCACGAATATAAAATTATAAAAAATATTTTCCGAGAAAAATTAAACAATAGATTCTAAATTTTATAATTTACCGAACGTTTGGTAGCGATGGAGGTAAAGTTGGCTCGCTGTAATCGTATTCGTAATCGTCTCCCTTCTGTCGATGGGTGATATTCAGAATAGCTTCGATTTCCGGTGCAATCGTCCTCACGGGATTGATCGTCACCCCTTGAATATGTCCGACAGAAACGTTTGTTTTTACAGTAACATTCATCACCAGAATGTCATCCCGCATCACGATAGTCGAGGGCAAACCTGTTACTAATGGAGCCTGCAACAATTTCGCGAATAACTCAAAATTGTCTATGTCAGGCGAAAGTCACCTAATAATGAATGATACGAATAGTCGAATATTTTTTACATTTTCTACATTTATTTAATTCAACCAGCAACAAATGCACGAACGAAAAGCGCTCGTTTGTCTCCCTGGATTTTGATTATCAAATATTAAAAACATAAACAATTAAAAATTTCATAATAACACATACACGAATCTGACTGATTATGTGTAACATGCAGACGTTATTCAGCACTTGAAAACATTAAAAAATAACAAATATGAAATAAAGATAGTGTATTGCTGCTTTACGAATATACAATTTTTTTCTAGAATTCGGACATTCCTAAATTTATATTTTAAATTAAATAAAGTGGTTTTAACCAGAATCTGAAACCAGTTATGGCTTGAACTGATATCAGATTCTATTTAAAAACACAATAAGTATTTCAACTATCAATTTAGGAATGTCCGAATTTACCCCATATGTCCAAAATTACCCCGTTCGACGGTACGACTGTTCAGCCTTTTTTTCTTTAAATGAAATTAAAGAAAGGTTCATTTTTTCTCAGCTTTAATCCTTAGATATGTTTGAAATTAACTTGAATTACAACCTAATCATAAGAAGAGCAAATAATTTATTTCTTGTCAAATGTTATTATTATGAACAAATTTCAAAAACATACTAACTACTTTCTTACTTTTTCCACGAAAAAAAAATCCTCACCATCTAATATGTATCAAAGTATCTTCTCAAATATACTAACATACAGAAAATCGTTACCACTTAACATAAAGCTTCGTTGTAAATAATTCAAGTCAACAAATAAAAAATGTTCATCCTTTTTTCGTGGAAAAAATTCTTCAGTTGAAATTATTTTTAACAAAACTGAATATTAAATTTTAACAATTTTCTAGAATTTAGTAATTATGAGAAGCTATTTTGACAGATATAAGGTAAAGAATAATTTTTTTTTCGTGAAAAGTAGATGAAGATTTTCTACCTCTTTACTTAAATTACTTATGCCAATGATAAACGTTACGTGTCAACAATTTTTATAGTTTAGTAAGTCTTATAAGCTACTATGATACATATTACAGAGCAAAGAATTTTTCCGCAGAAAAATGATGGGAATTGTCAATTTTTTTTAAACTCGTTATTTATAACAAAGATAAATGTTAAGTGTTAACAATTTTCTGGAGTTTAGTAAGTCTGAAAAGCTACTTCTATACATAATAGATGGCAAAGAATTTTTTGTGTGAAAAGGGATGCAAATTGTTTATTTGCTTATAAAATTTGTTTATAACACTAAAATTGTACAATAAACAATTCATTTTTCTTCTATGTACGTTCAGCTTGTAATTAAAGCTGCTGACAAATGTATCTAAGGGTTAAGAGCTAAAAAAAACAACATATTTTTCTTAAAAATTCCCTTTTTCTGTAAATTCGTTCTTAAAAAAATGGGTTAAAAAGTAAACGAATTAACTATGTCGCTTCGTATGTTCGCTAGTAAATTAATGTTCTTTAATTCAAAAAAAAAACCTTTTAATCGGTCAGTAATTGAAGGCTGTAGACCTTTTTGAATAGTAAATTCCAGATTTTCACCACAGTGCGCGGGCGTAGTTTCTCATTAGTAGTGAAATTCTCAATATCAATATTTGTGGGTGCTCTCTAAGAACAAAATCAAATTTTTCACCTATTCCCGATTTACAAACATTCTTCCATTTTATTAAAATTCTTCTGAATTTAAAGTTTTCACAATTAAAATTTAAAAATTCAAATGTATGATTTTTATTTTACTTATATTTTAACATTTAATAATATAAATTTGAAAATTAGAAGCCCTTTAATATTTAGGGCGTTATTTCTCAACTACAATTTAATTTCATGATTTATAACCCTGTTAAAAACAATTTTTTTTCACTACAGTTTGTATTGGGTTTTTCATAATCCTTCCTTTGAAAGGCTCAAAAATTAAACTATTTTACAAATTGCGCATGAAAGAATGTAATTTTAAATTGGATTTATGATCCTTCTAAAGACGATAACATTCGAAAGTGAAACATTTAAAAATTGTGAACCTTCAAATTTTAATTATTCTTAGAAATTTGAGAATTATATGATTTCTAATTGCAAAAGTTCAAAGTTAATTGATTTGCCCTTAACGCGTTAAAAATGGAACAATTCAAGACATCGCTTGAAATTGAAGTATTCTTAAATTGGGATCTTAAAACTAAGTCATTATAAATGAACCGCATTCTGTCGCATGATGCAAAAACGCCATCAACAAATTTTTTTATCTTCCAGACATATAAGAAAGTTGCAATTTTGTATTCAAAAATGAAGTGAAAGAAAAAATTCAGAATCACTAAAAATACAGAAATGTTTGTACTTACTCGTGCTCCCAACCTTAAAATGGCGTGCAATTTTTTACTACTGTATGATATACCGTTTTTAAGCTCACTCTAATTTGAAGTTTCCAAGTGTTTTTTTTTTTAAGAATTGAAAATCTAAATAAATGAATAAAAATTTTTATTTTTTCAATTATAACAGGTTGCCGACACCTTATTGGGTTGCAAACTGATTATTATAAACGTATCATTAGTATCATTACCTTGAACAACTGCAACCACTTTACAAATCGAGATTTCAGTTCTAAACCATAATTCCAATTATTAAAGAAGTTTGCAAACTTTATTATAATTTTTTCTAAAAAGTTATTAAACCAGATTTAGATTTCGTATTATATGATAGAATTCTATGCACTTTTCAATTTGCAGAAATATTACATTTTTTCGAGCACCTATTTGATCAAATATATTTATTCACCTCTGACGTCACTTTTCAGTCCCTAGGGAGTAAAAATCACTTTACTCCCTAGGGGCTGAAAAGTGACGTCAGATGTGAATAAAATATCGTATGCGCGAAGGTGGAGAGGCACTTTTTCTCCCCCTAGGTGCATAATATACAATTTTCTTAAAATTGTTCATGTTCCCGATCTCTGACAGGGTTGCAAATCAACTTTCATCATTAGGGAAGTATATTTTTTGTAACTGCAAAATTTAGAAATATTAGATTTAATATAAGTTTTTCTCCCCTACTGACTGACCTACAAGTCGTACAATTCTCTATCGTTCACAATTCTAAGGCACCCCGAGTCCTTTTCTATAGTCCCCGATTTTTTAGGGCCCCTGAAAAGGGGATCGGCCCAAACTTAAAATGCTTAAAACTAAGTCGCGTGATTATTTTTGGGTCCCAGGAAAAGGGTTTTGGTGTGAGTGAGAGAATAGTTGTGGCTCACACCCCCTCCCCCTGTTCACGCTAAACACCTTTTCCTGTTATTAAAAAAAAGGATCACGCGTCCTAGTGTTGAGCATTTTAAATCAGGTGCCTTGAAAATTTGGGAAGGAGGGGATGAGAGCCACCCCCTTCTACTCACGCCGAACCTCTTTTACAAGGACATAAAAAAATCACGCGTCCTAGTGAAAAAATACGTAAAATCAGTGGGTTAAAAAAAAAATAAGATAATCGACATTTTCGAGAGCAAAAATTCTCGATATCTCGAAAATTGGAAGAAAACAACGTCTTTTTTGGTCAGATTCGACTTTATCATGGCAGAACACATAAAATAAGTAAATTTGAAACAAATCAAAGATGATTGGCCTTTTCGAAGGTAATAAACCTTGACATCTTGAAAAGGGGTTGGGGATAGAGGAAGAATTGAGGGATGAGATAAAAAATTAAAATAAGGAGACTAATAAGGGAGCGTCAATTTATTACATAAGGATTTTTTTGGTGAGGGAGGTACGAAAATCTTACAAATCCTTCTTTGGGGAGGAAATATGCTAATTGTAACCTGTTTTAGCTGTTGAAATTACTTTTTATACTATCATACACATACTATCATTATTTGTTTTATTTCTTTTTCATTATGCAATATTTCATATTATGTACGTCAAATAAATATGAAGTATAGGAGTACCCGTTCTTTAAATCTTTAATGAAATCTCGTAGAATCCCTGGAAGTCTTTGCAATCTCTTGAATTCCCATGAATTTTCTTGAAAATTTTGTAAATCCCTTAACTTTTTTTTAATTATGTGAAAATTTCTTCAAATCCTTGGCATTTAATGAATATCATATATAATCTTTCAAAATTCCCTTAAAAGTTATTAAGGTCCCTGGAAATGCCTTAAAAATCCTTTATTAACTGAAAATCCCTTAAAATTCTTTGAGATCCCACGAAAACATTGAAACCCATTTAAATCTTTCAAAATCCGCTAAAATTCCTTGAAATCCTTTGAAACCTTCCAAAATATTTTGAAATCGCGTAAAACCTTTTAAAATCTAATGAAATTCTTTCAATTTTACGGAATTCCATTAGAATCTGCTGGCATTCTTCGAACTTCAGTATCTCTTGAAATGATTTCTGAATCCTTCAAGATCGAGTGACTTCTTTTGAAATAACTCGAAATCCTTTAAAATCCCTTGAAATCCCTTGAAATCCATTGTAATCCGAGGAAATCATTGTTAATTCCTTAAAACCTCTTAAAAGCCATAAAATTCCGTCGAAATCCTTCAGAATCTCTTGAACTCTATTGAAATTCAATAAATACCTTAAAAATTTTGTTGCCATTTGAAAATCCCTTGCAATCCTTTGAATCCCATGGATATTATACATAACCTTGTGAGATTTCTTTCAAAAAGTTAAGTTTCTGGAGAATGCCTTAAAACCCTATATTAACTGAAAAGCCCTTAAAATTCTTTGATAGCTCATGAAGTCATTGAAATCCCTTTAAATCTCTTAGAATCCGTTACAACTCCTTGAAATCCCTTGAAATATTCGCAAATCTCTAGAAATCCCGTGAAATATTTTGAAATCTTATGAAATTCCTTAAACTCTTTGGAATCCCATTAGAATCCCCTGATATCCATCAAAATTCGGTATCTCTTGAAATCATTTTAAAATCCTTTAAAATCCAGTGCCTCTTTTGAAATACATCGAAATTTCTTAAAATCCATTAAAATTCGTTGTAATCCACGGAAATCATTCTTAATTCTTTAGAACCTCTCAAAAGCCACAAAATTCATTTGAAATCCTTCGGTATCTCTTGAATTCTTTTGAAAATTTTGTAAATCCCTTACATTTTTTTTTTGTTTTTTGAAAATTCCTTGCTATCCTTTGAATTCCATGGATATCATAAATAATCTTGTGAAATCCTTCTAAAAAGGTTAAGCTCCCTGGAAATGCCTTAAAATCCTTTATTAACTGTAAATCCCTCAAAATTCTTTGATATCCCATGAAATCAATGAAATCTCTTAAAATCTGCTAACATTCCTTAAAATCCTTAGAAATTTTTGAAAAACTCTTGAAATCCTTCAAAATCGAGTGAGTTCTTTAAAATACGTCGAAATCTCTTAAAACCCCTTAAAATTTTTCATAATTGGAGGAAATTGTTGTTAATTTCTTAAAAACTCGCAAAAGCTCTCCCTTGAAATCTGATTACACTCCATTAAGTCCCTTAAAACCTTGTAAGATCACTTTAAAAAATTGATATTATCTCTGAAATTGTACAAGGTAATTTCTTCAAACTCTTGAAGTCTTTTAAAATCACTCGAAATCTGTAAAACCTAAAACTTTTGTAATGTCCTGAAATCTTTTAAAGTCGCTTGAAATCCTTTCAAATCACTGGAAATCTTCAAAATCCTTTGAAATCTCGTTTAGATTGAAAATCAGTGACGTATTGTTGATATATCGAGAAAAAAAAATATAATATAAAATATAATTATCAAAGAAAACAGTTTTATCTCAAAAAATGGCGTCCATATTAGGTGACTTTCCCCTCCTCTCATCCTCTGATAAATGTAATTACCTGTGTGAGTACTTCAGGAGGAAGTTGGCCAGAATCGCCATCACCCTCCTTATTCTCTTTTTCTGTGGCTAGAGTGGAAACAGTTGTTTCAGTACGATTTGCAGAAGGCGCACTAGACTGCTCTTTGTCTGCTCCACTTTCCTGACAGGAGGTTTGGCGATATCCTGCTTCCGGGGAGATCAAAGTTCGTTCAGTGATGTGGGTAACAGGGGGTGATGTCGACGTATTCTCTTCCCCGATTGTGGTTGCACTTGTGGTTGTGAATTCAGAGAAGGAATCATCGATAGTGGTTGAATCCACGAGAGACATTAAAGAGCTCGTCAACGTAGAATCCTCGATGCCAGAATCTCTGATGGTCGTCGTCAAATCAGGAAGCGTCGACTCCATATCAGTACTTTCCTGAATTAAAATTACATCAGAAATGAAGACCTTGCATTTACTTGAAATAGGAGTAAAATTTGTAAATCTGCAGGGGTGAAATCAGTCCAGTAAAAGAGAAAGATAATTTCTATTCGGGATTCTCTGGGCACCTTAAGAGAAGACAAAAGAGTCAGTCACAAGGAAAATACTTTGATTTTTAATTTTTAATACCTGAACTTATGAATTTTCAGGGTTGCTACAAAATGCAAATTTCGAAATTCCCTGACTTTGATTGACATTTTCCTGACCAATTATTTTTCATTTTTCCTAGCGGTACTACATTTTTCTTTTAACTATAAAAACAACTGACGCCTAGAAGATCATTAATGTTAATACAAAAAATGTTTGTTTCGAAATCTATTTTGAACACTTTTAGTGAAAACTTTCATACCGAATTTTATAAGAGTAATCCATAAATTATGGAAGACATACGTAAAATGCATGAATTATCAACGAAATAATTAAGTTTCTAACTCAAACCGATAAGTTTTGAAACAAAAGTTTTAAAATTAAATTTTCAGTTAAAACAATTAATTGGCAACCAAGAAAGAAGGAATTTTAAACAAAATAATTAAATTTTCAATCAAAGTGATTAATCTTCGATAAAAAAATGATTTCTCAACGAAAAGTGTAATAGTTGATATTTCCACCAAAAGATATTTTAATTTTCAATCAAAAACAATTGAAATTATCCAAAAAAATCCGAATTATCAACACATTAGTTAAATCTTTAACCTAGATAAACTAATTTTCAAACCAAAAAAAGATTCAACAAAGGAGTGGAATTTTCAGCCAAGAAAGATTTTTCAGTCAATAATTTTTAAAAATCTCATCGAAAACGTTACATTATAAAGCCAAAAGGACGAATTTCCTGCAAAAAAGTTGTGTTCTCAACCCGATTTTCAACCAAAAAGTTGAATTTTCGACCCAAAAAATATGAATTTTATAAAAAAATAATTAGATTTTCAACCCACAAAGGATGAGTTTCCAATTAAATAAATAAATTTTCCACTGAAAAAGATCATTTTTCCAGCAAAAATGAAATAGTTAAAATTTCAGTTAGAAAAATTAATTTTAAACTAAAAAAAAAAAATTTTCATCCAATGCATGAATTTTTAACTAAAATGATGAACTAACAAAAAAATTAAATTTAGATAAAATAATTGAATTTTGAACTTAAAAGATGAATCTTCTATAACAAAATTTTTCGACAAAAAATGGAATAGTTAAATTTTCAGTTAAAGAAATGAATTTTAAAATAAAATGATGAATCTTTAATAAAAAAAATGCATTTTTACCGAACAAATTATTTTTCAACTACAAAAGATAAATTTTCAAGAAAAAATGGAATAGTTACATTTTCAGTGAAAAATAAATACATTTTCAACTATAAAAGGTAAAGTTTCAAGCAAAACTAGAATAGTTACATTTTCAGTTCAAAATAAATATATTTTTAACTAAAAAAACAACAGTTTTCAACAAAATAGTTCAATTTGTATCCAAAGAATACATTCTTAAATAAAATGATGAATCTTCAAGAAAAAATGCATTTTTAACGAAATGGTTGAATTTTCAACCCAAAGGATAAATTTCCTAAAAAAAGACCATTTTTCAAAGATATACACGAATTTTCAACTAAAAAAGATAAATTTTCTACCAAAAATAGAATAGTTAAATTTTCAGTTAGATGATAATAGGTGATATTTCGACCAAAAAAAGATTTTAATTTCAAACAAAAAGCAGTTAAATTTAACCAAAAAGGACCATTTTTCAAGAAAATAGTTTAATCATCTAACAAAAAAGATCAATTTTCAACCAAACAGTTGTGATTTTTAAGCACAAAAGATTTTAACTCAAACATTAACTTCAACTTCAGTTAATCGAAATTTCACTGATTCCGTCAGATTTTCCCTGACATTTCCTGACTTTCCCTCACCAGTTTTATATTCCCTGACTTTCCCTGAATTTCAGGAATTCCCTAACCTGTAGCAACCCTGATTTTTATAATTTTAGCAATAGGGAATAAGAACTCGCCAAACTTTTACGAGATTAGTTTGCTTAATTGTAAACAAAAGCACTTGCTCAATAGGCTCCACATTTTTTTTGCCGCCACTTGTTGAATAATCGAAATTACTTCTAAAGAAGAGAAATTCAAATTTTTGGTTTAAAGAAATGAAAGAAAAAAGTTTTGTTACGTGCTTGATCGTATAAAAGAAGCATCAAACGTGTGAATATGATATTGAGAAGTACTTCCACCACTGATATTCTGGCGCGAAATTTAAATTGTGAAATTTTCTTTTTGGGCTTCATAAAATAGAAAACGTTTTCTCTTAATGAAATGAATAACGTAGAGTTCTTAACATTATTTGAATAACAATTCAGAAGTTAGTATCTTGAATTAAGTAACAAACCGCAATAGTGGTAAATGTTGTGGTAGTAGAGAGGAGATCGCTTTCTAAAGTGGTAGTCTTGAGAAATTCCGTAGTCTCGGTCAAGATCTTGTTGTCCATCGTCTCGGTTTCTAAAGTAGAAGTGCTAGAAGTGGATTCAGTCACGTCCGTAGACTCTTCAGTGACCGGACTGAAAGTACTCGAATCAATTCCCTCGATGACCACTCGGTGACCGCGACCCTCGACCGTGTGATTTGATAAGGTTCGAAGCTCATGTGGTCCCTTAAGAACCCAAAATAACAAAAATACATGCCTTTCTGAATATAAAAACAAATCGAAATGAGTAAAATAAATAAACCAAATAGTGAGCCCTAGAGTTGGGCTATTCAGAAATTGATAAGCTAGATGATATACCACAATAAAAATATTTTCTTAATTTGTCTGCTGGAAGAAAGATATAAAGAAATTGAAAAGATCAAAATCGAAAAGAAATGAAGCAGTTTTTCCCAGACATACTTCTCCCAAATGCTTTCACTCCTTTTTTTTCTCTTTCGCATTTAGTTTTAATATTTTTCTATCCGATTTTATCCTATTCTTCCGCGAATACGATTTTTTGCTATCCCATTAAAAAAATCTAGGGTTACGAAAAGTTGCAGGTAATCGTTCAAGCAGGGTAATAGTCCGCTAATTACCCCAAACTGACGTAAACTTTCGGTGGTTACAGGCCTGTAACGTGCTGCCTCTAGCGGAGTCCGCCCCAGATATCTTTGATTCACAACCGAAAGTTTACATCAGTTTGGTGTACCCGCCTCGCGTTTACCCTGCTTGACCGAGTACCTGCAACATTTCGTACCTTCAGTTTTTTCTGTGATTTTAGCCCTTTTTTCTCCCATTCATCATTCCGAAGATTCTATCGTTTTATAGAGATATATCCCCTTTTATATACCTTCTCTCACCAAGATAATTTTTTCAAGAATTCTTTACTAATCTGTCCCTTTATCAGTTTTTCCATTTTGTAATATCTTATCTTCTTCCTCTTTTCCTAAATTCTATGCTTTCGTACCCCTTTTTGTTTATCACGTTGTAATGTATTTTTTTTGTAAAATGTTATCCTTTTCTATACCGTTTCATGTATTTTTATCACATTGTTGTTTTAAATAATTATATAATTTTGGCTGCGTTTCGTCGTCCCGAGAAATTGGGGGATTTGGAGAAGGAGATGGACTAGACGTCCCGAAAATTCGGGACGACTGGCCAAGCTGATGAAAAATATTTGACTACTCATCTCGAATTTCGGGACTATGATCTCTTTTTCTGTGTCCAACCATTCTATTCTTTTCTATTCCGCTTTATTGATTTATCCTAATCCTCTATACAAAAGTGGCATTCTATTTTGTTCATTATCAATACTTTTTTAAACTCCTGTTCCCAATAATAACATGGAAATAATTAACATTGGTACTTGCTTATTTGCATAAATACATACCATATGTTTCAAACCGAAAGTCCAAAATAGTAAGGACCAGAACCATGAGCTCCAAAAATACAAGATTTAAAATATAAGGCCCAATATCAACAAACCAAACACTAACTTTAATTTTCAAGCCCTAAGAACCCAACCACAAGTTTAAAACTATAAGGCCCAAAACCATACGCCCCAAAAATAAAATCTTAAACATTGAGATTCATTAAATATTAGATAAAATTGATATAGAGTAGAACAGGGCGAGGCAGCCAGTGGGGCGAGGCAGCCAATTTCTTCTTATTCCCACAGTGTTCATTGAAATCGCGCGCCTTTGTAATTTAAGGTAGGTTAGGTTAGTCCGCTGTACTTGCCGAAAGTTGAGTGTCGTTTTTCGATCTTCAAAATATTTTTTTTGTGTGAAATTTTTGTGGAAAAAAGCACATCTTGGGCGAGGTAGCCAACAAACGGCAGATTATGCCGAAAAGGCTAAAAAGTGAATTGCTTGTGGTGGCCCTCGACGAGGCCGCCCGAAGAAGGTATAAACTCCTTACGAAACCTCGGATAGCAGCAACGAAGATGACATATTCATTTTTCCAATTTTTTCCAATTTTTTTTTTTTTTGAGTTCCATTAAATGTCAGAGAAGACATTTCACTTTGTTTTTTAATTTTATATATCATCTTGGACCTAATGAAGAACTTATACATTATTATATGTCTGTGTATCATATGGTTGGCTGCCTCGCCCCTTTTCTACTCTACTATGATTTCTTAAATATATTTTTTGATAACTTAACCTAATAGAGAAAAAAGTTTCTAACATCAACAGCTTTCACTTGTCTTGCACATAAAAATAAACTAAATGAAATATGATAAATTGATTATAACTTACAAAGAAGTTCGTTTCCTTCCTAAACTTGGCATAATCTTTGCTGATGAAAGCATAGGATGCGTAATTCTGAGTGGCCTTGACTTCAATGCTTCCACCTGAAATTATCTGTTAGTTAGTATTTAAAATTAACATGATCTTATAAAATCAATATTCTCCCTTTAATTTAAAGCACTTCTTTCCTGCACAGTAAATTCTGGGGTATTAAACCGTTGCATATTTTTCTGATTATCAACATCAGATAAAATTATCTACTCATAAGTGGATCCGCATAAATGCGGGTCCAAACTTGATTTTTACACAACTCCATTCATATCTGTCAAATGGCAGTTATCATACTTTTTATTAAAAGTCGGGGGTTTACTACGACCAAGATAATATTTCTAAAAGAAGGAATGTTTTAGAAAAATTTTAATTTTAGAATGAGAGAAAAATTCTAATTTTCCTATATTAGACTATAAATATCTATGGCTCTGGAACTGATTTCTTTTACCTTCAACAGAAAATGTTTGAGAAGACATTAAACTTTCAACAAGAAATATGAATTTTTAACTTAAAACGATCAATTTTCAAAAAACTAGTTGAATTTTAAACCAAAGAGATGAATTTCCAACTAAAATTATGAATCTTCAACTACAATAGTCAAATTTAGAGTTAAAAAATTAATTTTTAACAAAATAGTTAAATTTTCAACCAAGGAGATGAATTTTCAACTAAGATAATTAATCATCAGCCGAAAAAAGGTATTTTCAACCAAATAGTTTAGTTTTGAACCAAAAAGATGAATTTTTAACAAAGAAGATTCATTTTCTACCAAAAAAAGACGAATATTCAACAAAATACATCAATTTTCAACCAGAAATATGAAGTTTTAACCGCTATTTTGTGACTTCAAAATTTTGAGCTTTTGACTAAGAAGATATATTAAGCATCACATGCAAATGTTTGTTCTCAGAGATAGAATGATACGAATAAAAATGGAAAAAGTGATCCAGATTTTTCGGTTTATCGTGATTTCTGTCATGCAAATCCCATAGGAAATTTCAAGGCCCATGCTTAGTGGGTAAATATTAATTCCTTATACAAGTGCGCAAAATAGGCGATTGCAGACGAGTGTAAAAATTGCAACATGAACTAGAGGCTCAAAGCAAGAGGCGGAGCGAGTGCGGAACGAGTGGGGAGTGAATGCGGAGCGAGTGTGGAGCGAGTGCGGAGTGAATGCGGAGCGTGTGTGGAGCGAGTGCGGAGCGAGTGCGGAGCGAAAGCGGAGAAAACGTAGACAACTGCGAAGAGCTAAAGGCAAATGCCACAATCACACAGATATCAATCACCTGTGCGCACGTGTATCACACGCTATTTTTTGCAACAACCATCCCAGGAAAATATTTAGCACTTTATTACACGTTTTCACTAAACTTCCGATCCGGTGTGGCGGTTTTTAGCCAAAGTGTATTATTATTTTTAGAGTTTTTAAGAATATTTTTGATTTACCGATATGCAAAGTTACCAATCTGTAAAGTACGCATGCGTTTCCATTGTGTCAATTCGCAAAATAGATGTGTTTCAAAGTGCGCATGCTCTATTAGTACTCTCGCACATTCTGCTGGATTAAAGCAAATTGCATATCATCTAGAGGCACAGAAGTCCTCACTTTCAAGGTGGGTGTTTCAAAAAAATTTACTCTATACATAAGGACCACCCTTGTGACCATATGCAGTGGGTATGATCTCAAGGTGACATTTAAATAAATAATGATTATAATGTTGGGAAGTATTGTACTCTGATATCACTTACTGCAATTATAAGTGGAAGGACAACATTGTCCTTCGCGCACAATTGGATTGCAACCCTGAAGTGGTGGAGCGCACGCAAGTGGAACGCAACGCACAGCACCCATAGCACAGAAACAATTGTCGCAGGTGGCCTTCCAAGCGATGTCGCGCACCATTTCACCCTCCTTGTAAACCCGTTCATCAACTCGACAGTCTGAAAGAAAGAAATTATAATTTTATTGCCCTCTCGGATCTGCGAAGCAGGTTTTTATCGGAAGACACGATTACCAATCGAACGACGCGACCCTTCCACACGTTCACTGGGCGTGAAGGAAGGTCATCGAGATCGTGGACTGCGAATCGCGTGAGTCCGCCTTAATTAACTGTGGACACGATACTAACCGTTTCCTGACATTGAGGCCACGGTCGTCCAAGACTCCGCACCTGTTGAATAAAAATCGCAACAAAAATTCAAGGTGGAATCTTCACGATTATTACATATATTAGGTACCTACACTGATTGGGCTGAAGTTTCAGACTCTAACGCAGAATGTGACAGCACACATGGAAAATATAAATCTGAATAGCAATTTTTTGAAATACTAATAAAATGAAAATCAGTGATTTTGTTTTACAGGTTAAGCATCAAAATAAAGTCTTCACACTCTTTCCCGTATTTCCGTCTTTTCCCCTTCTTTAAAGGATTCCTCTTCTTATCCTGTTTTCATGAAACTTCCGTTTTTTTCGCTCAAATGCGAACTGAATTAACAGAACCAAATAAGAAATTTCAACTATTTTTCGTTGAATTTTAATTCCTTTTATTTCATCTATTTTTGGTTAAAATTCTACTATTTGGTTTGAAATTTACACATTTGGTTGAAAGATAGCTTTTTTAGTTGAAAATTAATCTTCCTAACTGGAAATTTAACAATTTCATTTTTACCTGGGAACGATAGTATTTAGTTGAAAAATCAATTATTAAATTTTTCATTGAGAATTCTTCTTTTTTGGTTAAAAATTCAACTACTTTAGTAGAGAGTTGGACTAATTTGTTAAAAATTCATTTGATTAGTTAAGAATTTAACTATTTTCTTCAAAAATCTTTTTTTTTAATTAATTGTTTTGAACTAAAAAATTAACTATTCCACTTTCGGTTGAAAATTGATCGCTTTTAGTTGAAAATTCAAATATAAATTTTTTATATCAAATTAATTTTTTTGGTTGAAAATTGAACTACTTTGTTAAAAAATCATTTTATTGTTTTTTTCAAAAATAAATTTTTTTTACTGATAATTTAACTATTTCATTGTTGATTTAAGATTGATCGTTCATGATTGAACATTCAACTATTTGGTTGAAAATTGACGTATTTTGTTGTAAATTTCTCTTTTTTGGTGGAAAATTAATCTTCTTGATTGAAAATTCCATTACATGGTTGAAAATTCAAACAGTTGTTTGGAAGTTGAATAACTTTGTTAAAAATTCATTTCATCAGTTGAAGATCCACCTCTTTGATTGAAAATTCAACTATTTTCTTTAAAATTCAACTAATTGGTCGAAAACTAATTATTTTATAGAAAATTTGACAGTCTCTTTTGCTTAAAAGTTCAACTATGGTATGAAATTATTTTTTTTGTTTCTTGAAAATTCAACTATTTGGTAGAAAAATCATCTTTTCGTATTTCAAAGAAGTTTTTTCCCTGTTTTGAGGGCTAGAATTTTTAGCTGTGAAGTTTGTTAAAATATTAGGTTTGTATATTTTCCGTGTTTTATTTTAGGCTTTTATCAAATGAAATCAAAAAAAAAAAATTTGTCTCAAAAGGGGGGAGGGGTGTTCGTACTTTCATGTTTTATTTTCACATTTTCAACCAAATTAAAAGGTATAAAAAATAAAGAATAATGCTTTATTCGATAATCATTCATTCATGCGAATCGTACCATGAAAAATAATGCAAGCGCAAAAATCAATTTTTCACAAAAATTGAAGTTATTACCTGAAACAAAAAAAATGTACCGCTTTTGGCCTTCGTATCTAAAAGCCGTGTAAACGCTCCCACGCACATGGACTCTCAATTTTGTTACAAAAAATTTGACATTTTTCTGGAAATTGAAAATTAATTTTCTTTCACACCTCTTCGATAATATTTTTTGAATTCAGAAGTCAAAACGGTACACTTTTTTATTTCATATTAAAAATGACCGGCTAAGTTAACGGTCGTGTGGGTACTTCAGCAGTTTTGGTCACACTCAACACTATTCTCAGTCATTGAAAATTCTATTTCAAGTATTTTTTTACATCCCTTAGAACTGATAGCATTAGCTGCGCGGGGAATCTCAGATGGGTGGCCATATGCGACGTACGACCAGGTTGTGTATTCACTGCGTCTTAACTAATGTCAAGCGAGAGGTTTAACGCCGAACCGGTTGAACTCTATAGATGGTTTTCTGCATTTTTCCTCTCCCCGGACCAAACGTCCAGGAAAATGCGAGTACTTCTAAAAAGTCGGATGCAACCGTGACAACAATAATACATCCCTTGAACGATATATTTTCAAAACTAAATTCCAAAAACGGTACCCTTTATGTTTTTTTATTAAAACGAACAGTCTTTGTGCACGGGAGTGTTTATACGGGCAATTTTGGATAAATTGGACACTTCCGGGAATCTGAAATTAATCTTTAAATTTTTTTCTACACCTCTTGGATTATATGTTTTGAAATCCACATATATGAATATGGAAGTTGTATTTTCAAACATTATTCTCTATTATCATACAAAGAAAAACTCTGCCCGCTGTACTTGTACTCCTCCCACATATGTGCATAGACGCTCCAAAATTCAAGGTCAAACCATCGACATCTGTGATGTCGAAAACAAATTTTCAGATCTAATTTACGTGAAAAAGTTTGTTGATTAAAATTTTATTTCACCTTGCGTCGTTTTACCAAAAATTGAATTTGTTTATTTTTAATGTGTTTTTATAACAATAATTTCTGACAAATTTTTAGATGCTTTTTGGTTTACCAACTTTTTTCTACCCATTTTTTTCGTATCTTGTCTCGTTTGTCCACAAAATTAAATTTGAATATTTTTAATGTTATTTTTCTCGATTAGAAAAAAAATTACGCGTCCTATAAAACAATAAATTGCCACAAATTTGTAGATCTTTTTCTTTGTGAACAATTTTTGTCTATTTATTTCGTTCCTTGTACCGTCTTTCCAAAAATTTATTTTCGTTATTTCCAACATTATTTTTTACGATGAAAACAAAAACTACGCGTCTTGTCGAAAAACGAGAATATTTTGTATATCTTTTTTGGTTCAACAACTTTTATCTATTCATTTTTTTCGTAGCTTGCTTAGTTTTACCGAGAAATGGAATTTTTTATTTTTTAGTATTTTTCGTTAGCTAAAACCAGAACCAATGGTCAAAAATACTTGTTAACAAACACGACCTTCCTTTTTGGTGCCTAAAAACATGTACCAAAGCGGAACCCAATACGATCAATCTCTCAGAAGTTATCCAGTGTACAGAGGACGACAACAATAACGACGACGACGGAAACCATCGTAAAACCTGTTTTTTCGGATTCAGGGGGTCTCCAAACGCGGAGATTTGAAAGAAATCCACGAGAGTCAGTATCAACATAAAAACAGTACCTTCTCATTACAATGAGAATGTAATAAAAAATACAATAAATAAATTCATCTTATTGTTAAACGTTTGAAACTTCAGTCCAATAGTAAATGGGCGATTTTCAAATTGATTTTTTAAAAGATTTATGCCAATAAAAAGCTATGACACCAAACTACACATTTTCCCTATAAAATCTCAAAATCGTACTGAACTTCTTTATCGATTGGAAGAAGTCAATTTAATTAATGAATGCTGGGGCTGGAAGTTATATCTATTTTAATTCGAAAATCTCAATTTTCAAATTATAAGAATATCGGTATAAAAAAATGATCTGGTGATGCTGAATTTGCCTATATATTAATTTTGAGTTTTGTAAATTATGTAAAATTCAATTTACTTACGCGTGCAGTTGTAGGATACTGGACAGCAGGAATAAGGAACATAAACGGGTGTGCAACCAGGTAAGGGAAGCAAACACTTTGGTCTGATGCATCTTCTGGTACCGGATATGCAGTAACAATATTCACACTTCCGAGAGCCCATCATTGCTGATCCTGGTGCATATCGTACGCCTTCGTACAAGCAACCTGCACAAGAACTAAGTGATAAGCTAATCTAATGCACACTCATGAATTACAAATAGAAGATAATCCTAGCCATAAACAGCCGTATAGTCTAGAGAACAATTTTATAAGGAGGAAAAAAATAAACAATATATCCGCACATGAAATATCTTACATAAAATTTTTATAACAACATCCATGGACTGAATCCATTTCAAATCAGGCAGATTCTATTTTTGAAGTCCCAGAATCTCTTGGGGATAAAATATGTTGTTTTCTTAGAGGAAATCAGGCGATACATATTTTTACGATTTATGAGAAAAACAATTTGTACGAAATTATGCGCATTCGAATTTTTTCCTTTGTTTAAAAAAAAAAAAAGATCCATCTTTTTCTTTAACGGATTTTGGAAGATTTTACAGAATTAAAGCCTATTTCCGCCGATTTCAAGAGATTTTAAGAGATTGTAACGGATTTCAAGGCATTTCAAAATATTTCGAAGTAAGTCACGGGATTTTAAGGGCTTTCATGTGATACCGAAGAGTTTCGATGATTTCAAGGAATTTTCAAGGATTTAAAATGTTCCAAAAGATTCCAAAGTATATCCACGGGTTTGAGGATTTCGAATTATTGAGGTGGAACGGCATTTCAAAGGAGTTTTACAGTTTTTAGAGGGTTTTAAGGGATTTGAAGGGATTATCAAATATTTTACTGGATTTCAAAGACTTCAGATTTGCAAAGATTTAAAAGAATTTGAAGGAATTTTAACGGATTTCAGGAGATTTTAAGATATTTAGAGATATTTCAAAATATGTATTGGGATTTCAAAGGATGCCATGAGATACCGAAATATGTTCACGAATTTTGAAGGATATCAGAGGATTTTAATGGTATTTCGAAGCTTTTCAGGGATTTAAAGAGATTTCAAAAGATTTTGAGGGATTTAAAAAGATTTTCAAAGATTTCAAAGGATTTGCATGGATTTTAACTGATTTTAAGAGATTTTAAGACATTTGGAAATATTTCAAAATAAGTCACAATTTTTGAAAGGATTTTGAAGGATTTCATGTGATGCCGAAGTATTTTCACGATGTTTGAAGAATATTAAAACATTTTTATGGGATTTTAAAGATTTTATTAATTGAATGTTTATAGTCGCATCAATTGCCATGGTCATTGGCGACTGTACTATAGGGTTAATTATAAACTGTAGGGTATCTGTGGGGTAGTATACCAAGGAGTCTGAGCCACGATGACTTCCTGGGTTTCAAAGATTTATAGCTGTTTGAAGAGGTTTCAAAACGTTTCAGGGGATTTTAAAAGATATTCAAATATTTCGAAGGATTCGAAAGAATTTTAACGGATTTTAACAGTTTTAAAGACATTTCGAAATATTTAAAAATAAGTCAGGTGATTTTGAAGGATTTTAAAAAATTTGATGCAATACTAAAGTATTTTTACCAATTTTGAAGAATAACAGTGGGATTTTAGAGCTTTGAAGGGATTTGAAGTAATTTCAAAAGATTTTAGGGGATTTCAAATTATTTGTGAATATTTCACAGGATTTGAAGGGATTTTAATGGTTTTTAAGAGGTTTCGATGATTTTACGGGATTTTAAATGATCTTAAGGGATTTTTATGGATTTCATGAGACTTAAAAGGATTTCGATGATTTCTCGGGATTTCAAAGGATTTTAAGAAAAAAAAAATCGAAAGTACATCCACGGAATCTATAGGGTTTCTTAAGATTTCTGAAAGATTTAACGGAATATCAAAGGATTTCTGAATATTATCAAGGATTTAAAAGGTTTTCGAGGAACTTGAATGGTATTTAAAAGATTTTAATAGATTTTAATATATTGTAAGCGATTTTAAGAGGTTAGGGAAGATTCAATGGGTTTGAAAGATTTCAATCAATTCTTAAGGGAGTTTAAATATTTCAAGGGATCTCGCGATATTTAAAAAATAAATTATGGAATTTCAAAGATTTCATGTAATACTGAAGTATTTTTACGAATTTTTGAGGATATCAGGAGATTTTAGTGGAATTTCGAAGATTCGAAGGGATTACAAGAGATTTCAAAAGGTTTCAGGGGATTTTCAATTATTTGCAAATATTTCACAGGATTTGAGGGAATTTTAACGGTTTTTAGGAGGTTTTAATGATGATGATGTCTCGATATTTCAAAGGATTTTAAGAGATTTCAAAGGTTTCAGAAGTACATCTATGAAATTTAGAAGATTTCTAAAAGATTTACCGGAATTTCAAAGGATTTCCCAATTTCGATAAAGAAGTTTAAGGGATTTTGAGGAATTTTTATGGCCTTTAAAAGATTTAAATAAATTTACAAAGTAGTTCAAAAATTTTTAAGGGACCTCATAAGATTTCGAAGTTCCCGGACCCCCGCCCGCTAAAACGCCTTACGTAATTAATGTACGCTCCCTAATAAAAATTATACATCTATGAGTTCACATTTTGGTCCCACAAAAGATGATCATCAAGCGATCAGATAATCGTGTAAACAGATTGGACCAACTTGAAGCGATGTCAGTATACGTCAGGAATATCAGGATCTGCAAGTGGTTGTTCGATTGTAGGTAAACTTTGTGAAATTATAGTGTTATATAAGAGACATTTGGGGTCCAAAGGATTTTTGAAAATTTTCAAAATTACGGGAGTTACGCCATGTTGAATTTCGGCATCACATTTTTTTTAAATATCTATATTTCTAAAACCATTGAACGAATTTCAATAAAAATTGTAGGTGTTGTAGATAAAATTATACGCTTTGAATTAAAAATTCCAAAAAAATTTTTTTTTTTCAATTTTGACCAAAAAAATGTCCAAAAAAATTTTGAATTCCGTTTTTCGTCAAGAAGGGAAAAAATGTCTCTTTTCTTGTTAAGACAATTCAATTCCTTATAATTTCACCTTTAATTTAAAAAAAAAAATTGATGGTGACTCTTCTAGGTCACGAGATAATCTCATTTTAGTGGGACCGTGCGCTGCCACCGCGCTTCTCTCCCAATGTCGCACAGTGGGGAAAGAGCACATTTTTGGACAAAACCGCCCGACACGTACCACTCATTTAAAGACTTTCAAATTTATTAAAACCTGACATAAATAGATGTAATAACTAACTACAAATTATTCTCAGT
>CAKNYM010038605.1:0-14300 GCA_932195095.1 Andricus curvator | reverse complement strand
ACTCCCATCATCTCTCTTCCTTGAATCTGAGCCCTGAAATGATTCTTCTGTCTTAACATTTCCTAACTCCTCCTCCAGCTCTTTCTCCTTTTCCTGTTCTTTCTTCTTACACATCAATCTAAACCCCTTCCTCATTTCTACGTACTCCTCCCTTTTCGCAGTACCCTCTTTCCACTTCTTATACTTCCTCCTCACCTTTCTTTTCATCTTTTTACATTCCCTATCCCACCACGGATTCACCATTCCTTTCTTCTTGCTTTTGAATACCTTCTTTTGCACGCACACTTTCACTTTCTCTTTTAAATCCTCCCATATCTCTTCCACCGTCTCCCCTTCGAAGCGTACCTTCCCTAACTGCTCCTTATATTTCTCTATCGCCTCCCTCGTCCAGCTAACCCTCTCCCCCGTCGACACCTCTTCCCCACCTTGCCTTCCGCCGTTCTCACCCCTTATCCACAACCATAATGGCTGATGGTCTGATTCTACCCTCCCTTCTACTGCGAATCTCTCCATCTTCTCCCACCCTTGCATATTCATAACTACATAATCTATTACCGATACCCCCACCTTACCTACGTATGTGTATTCTCCCTCTTCGTCCCCAGTTGCCATACCATTTGCCACCGCCCAGCCTCTATCCTCCATCCAGTCCCTTAGAATCTCCCCCTCCTTATTTATTAACCTATCCTTCGAATTCCTTTCGAAGCTCTCCCCTTCCCTTTAAAGGCCCCCTTCCCTCCCCATCCTCGCGTTAAAGTCCCCACCCAGTACCACCATACCCTCTTCTCTTTCACCTAACAGGTCTTCCACCCTTTCTTTAATTCTTTCCATCCCATCCTTATTGTACACTGTCACAAACTTACACATTACCCCTCCTATCTTTACTTTCCTCATTTGCACTCCCTCCCCCTCTTCCTCTCCGTGAGCTTCTTCCTCTAATCCATCTCTAATCCCCGTTATAATTCCCACACTAGCCCTTCCTTTCTTCTTCACTCTGACCGCCTCCTGGAGTCTCCACCTATACCCCCTTGGCAGCTTTGGCTCTATTTTATCCCATTCCTTTCTTTCCACCCACGTCTCTACCAGTCCTACCACATCAAATTCCTGGATATACCTCCAGAACTCCTCATCCTTCTTCTTTACCCCTGCTACGTTCCAGTAAAGCACCTTCACAACTCCTCTACCCTGCATTACCCCCACCTCCCTACTTCCTACGAAACAAATTCCCCTGCACTTCCTTCAACACCTCTTTCTCCTCGTCCCACACCCACATTTTCTCGTCTATTTTTATTTTTCGATATCCTACCTTCGCCGATCTCCCTTGACTCCTCTCCCTCCTAGCCCTGTCGTACAGCATTCTCTGTACATCCCTTTCCTTTCTCGTAAAGTCGTGATCGATGAAAACTTCCTTATCCTTTATCCTATTTTTATTTCTCATTACCCCCAATTTTTCTTCCCAGCTCTCCAACTCCACAACCGGCACTTCTTTCTCCTTTCTCCCCTCCAACTTAACTTTCCCTACCCTGCCTTTATTCCACCCTATGCTCTGTAGCAGCGCTTCCACGCCCTCCCTTTCTTCCCCACTCTTCATCTTCAACCCTCTTACCACAATATTATTTCTCCTGTCTGCCTTCTCCTTTCTCTCCATTCTCAACTCCATTGCCCTTATCCTTTCCCTATCCGCCCTCTCCTCCTTTTCATTCCTACGCTCTCCCACTTTCTCTTCTATCATATTCCCTACCCTCTCCCAAATACCTTTAATCTCGCCCCCGCTACCCCCGACTCCTATTTCCATTTCCGTCCTGCCCTCCACCTTCTCAAACCTTTTTTCCGTCCTTTCGTTCCACGCCCTAATCTCCTCTTCCATCTGTTTTATTTTAATTACTTTTTCTTTTCTTTCCCTCTCTGACCCATCTACTCTCTCTCTCTCAGCTCTTTCACCTCCTTTTCCCATTTCTCATCTCTGATTCGCAAGTCCTCCCTCATACCTTCCATCTGCTCCTTGGTCCCCCTTACGTCCTCCCTCAGCCCCCTGATCTCGCCTAACAACATCCCGAGAGCCTCCTTTTCCAACATCCCCTCCATTTTGTTGGGGGGTGACCTCGGTGTTATCCCGCTTTTTTTAAACGGGCTCTCGACCTCGCTTTTCTCCGGACTCTCTTGGCTGTCTCTCTTCCTTTTCAAGAGATCCTCCCCGTCACTTGCGCTTGACGCTCTCTCCCTTACCTTCTCGCTTCCTTCGTTGCCACCGTCCCGATTTCTCCCTCTCCCCGACGCATCACTCGACACCGGGCGACACGTTGTTGGCCGTCGTGGCTTGTGGAAAATTCCCTCCCCGTCGGTTTCACTACCAGCACTGCCAGTACTCTCGCTGCCCACCTCCCGCTCTACCGCCGGTAACTATAACCTATCCATGCAGTACCTGCCGCAACCGACAGATGTCTCTGACAAATGTTGGCGTCTTTCGCCGCCAAATTTTCCTTTTTTTCCCCTTTTTTTTTCTTTTTTTTTCAATTCCTCAGTCCCTGCAGACACCCCTTTCTCTCCCTTAGCATCCCCTAACTTTTCGAGAACCACCCTTGAACCCTCGGAAGCCCAGGACTCCTGACCACGAACTCCCCCGATTACTTTCCAACCTAACCTCACTCTTCCTATCCAGCTAGATACCACCTCCCACCCACGCTGAAACTCACTTTTTATCTCCCCAATTCACCCCACACAACCCTACTCACCTCCTCGGCTTCCACCCTCACACTCCACTCACACCTTCCACACAAATTCCGTAAAATTATCTGTCCACCTGTCACTAAACACGTTCTCACTTCCGCCACCAATATGCAAGTCTCTTAAAATCTTTCTAACTCAATTTCTCGCTCAGAAATCCACGAAAAAAGAGGCTAGTTTTTAATACTATTTTTTTAATGGACTAACAATTCTGACTGGTACTGTAAAACAAGACTATAATTAATGTATTCTCAAATTTGGCAATAGAGCATTAAATAAGGCCTGAGTGAGCCCTGAATTCCCTTTGAGTTATGAGTTGATTTTTACAATGCGGACATACCAGCGTTAACCAAATGGAGCCATGTTGTCTAGTGTTTTGTACAGGTGATCTCAAAAGAATAAAAACCCTCAGTAACGGCCGTTTTTCTTGAGAAAATTATATTTTTATGTAATAATCGAACATAAAACAGTTGACAACATTTGCTTTTCTTTCGTGACTTTATCATGCCTTTACCGGCCATGCTGGAGCAAGAAGGACTGCTCGGTTCTGCTTTTTGGCGAACCTAATGACAAAACGATTAACTACCATCATTCGAACGGACCTCTCTTTTAGAACTCCATAGGATAGGAAGAGAGTCACGAAAGCAAAAACCCGATGTAGACAACTGTTTCATCTGCTTCCTTTTTAGATAAACAGCAAAATACTCCACTACTCTCTCTTCGTTTGACCACAGTTTATGAAGTATGAATTACTGACGATTTCCAAGGACCTTAGCAAACATTTCTTAATTAAACCTGAGATCATTCAAATTTTAATTTTGAAAGAGCTCCTGTAGAATACTAATTTAACTACCTCATGCACGAAAAATATCCGTGTCTTTGAGATTGCTTTTTAGTTGATCATGATATCAACCAAGTTTAAATTTTGATAGAGTTCCTGTCGAATACCATTTTAACTACCTGATGCATGAACAATAACCCTGTATTTGAGATGACATTTTTAGGTGATCCTAATATCATCCAAGTTGAAATTTGTATAGAGTCCCAGATGATAAAGATATATATATATATATATATATATATATATATATATATATATATATATATATATATACATATATATACATATATATATATATATAGTGGACAAGACAATGGTGTTTTTCATTTGCTTCATAAATTTTTCTTTATAAAACAAATGAAAAATATCAGTGTCTTGTCCACTATATACAAACTATATATAACTTTTTCACCTGGGGTTCCTGTAGGATACTATTTTAACTACCAGGTGCACGAACAATAACAGTTTTGTCGAAATTCCCTAACTGAAATCTATATTATTTTTAGACACTTTCTAGACTCAGCTCCTCTAGCGTAAGTCTAGGACAATTTTATGGTGGTCGCCTTGTCTAGGGTTCATCTAGAGTTCAACTAGTGGTGTCTAGTAAGTTTTACCTGTGACCCTTTTGAGTCTAGCATTCGTCTAGTATCATCTAGAAACGGGTCAATTCTAAATGATGTGCTCCTAGACAATCTTATCTAGAATTCGTCTAGATTTCCGGTAGGGTTTCTTTTTCTCTTGATCCTGATATCATCTAAGTTTAAATTTTGAGCGAGTTCTGGTATAATACTATTTTGACTAGCTGGTGCACAAACAATAACCGCGTCTTCGAGATTGCTTTTTTCGTTGATCCTGATCACAGGGCTGGTACTCTGAAATGAAAGTGTACCATGTGATGGCCGTGGCCGAGTGGGTTCGCCACCTATGCCCGTGGGCTTGTGGATCAGCAAGGTTCAGAGGCGTGTAATTCTTATCATCTTCACAGATGGTGTTGTTATAATAATAAAAATAATTATTTTTATTATTATGCCTTTTGGGTTAGCGTAAACTTGTTGGGTTCTGGCCTCATTACACTACCAAGGATTAAGATACGGTAAGTGTATGTAAAGGATGTGTAGGAGAGGGAATAGATTTTAGATCAACACGAAGAAAACTATATGGTTGTAAGATCCATAATTATGGATAGTAGATAATATGGAAATAGTTGTAAGATCAACAGTATGTGGTTGCCACAAGTATATACTGTGGTTGTCACAACCTCACTATGTGGTTACCACAATCATACACTGTGGTTGTCACAACCGCACAGTAAAGGTTCTCATCCACATAATGTTTCTGGCACAACCAGCATTGCTGGTTGAAGAAAAATTCTCTACAGTCACTATTCATTAGCTTTTATTTACATTCGCATGCTACCAAGACTGAAGCCATTTCAAATCAAGCAGGTTCGACAGTTGGAAAAATTGTCTATGAAATTATGCCAGAAATTCTTGCATTCCTGTAAATTTTGTCCACATTTTTCCTTGATTCTGCATTGTTCAGACACTGTTAATATCCCAATATGTCAGCACTTTAGTAATTTCACCAGATTGCACTCTCTTTTCACCTGCATTGGGCGCACAAAAGAAGCAATATGATGGCGTCGGGGGCCTGATGGCTGACGCTGTGTGATGTGTTTTGGCACACGTGAATCTGCGCAACTATGCGCATCAATCAGAAATGGATGAGATATAAACACATTGTGGGACATCCACACAGTGTGGTTGTGGCAATCACAAGCCTGTAGCTACAAGCTTGTGGTTGTGACAATCATATCATGAGATCACCCAACTACACGCAAAAGAAGCGGCACAAATTATATGTGGATGGGCTACAAATAGCGCGGCTGTATTGTATGCAACTTAATAATTTTAGTTATTGCAACCATATCAGTTTTCTCCGTGAATCTAAAAGTTCCATAATGCTTATTTAAAATACATAATCGTCCCATAAACTCCCTTTCGATCTAGATCGCCGATCAATGTATCTAGCAATCACCCTAGGTGGAGAGTTTTAATTCAATAAATTGAAACTTTAATTCATTAAATCATGTTGAAACACTAAAGAAGATGTGGCAATGCACTATTTGTATACAAAGCGGACTTCTCATATTTACTTACTGACACTCCTTCTTTAATTGATTACAGAATTCAAATCTTACTTACAAAAAAAATGTCTCATCCAAAACGTCATATTTTTTGGCAAAAGCTCGAAATGCATTGATAGTTTCCAACGGTAAATAAGCAAAATTCTTTTTGCTTCCTTTATTCTTTTTATAATCTGCTAACCAGTCTTCAAAAACTTGTATGGCTTCTTTTATATTTGTTATTTTTTCATCATCTTTTGTAATTGGTAAGGTCCTCTTTGCGCGACTAATGAAACTTGTGATAACACTATGTTGATAGCAAATATCACGACCATCCAGGTGTTTTAGTGTGTCCAAAGCCTTTTGTTTATCCTTGTATCCCATAACAGTTCCTTCCTGTTCTGAAGCTTTGGATTTATTCATTCTTACGGAGTGGCACTGTGCACTACGAAAATAACTGTAAAATAAATTTCTTATTTGAATAAACCTAAAAATGAAATTGAATCTAAGAGTAATAATATTATTGATAATTTGTGTACTTCCATTATTTATGGTTGTCGCGTAATGGCTCAGAGAGAGTACACATACAGACATAATGATGTAGCGGGCATTGTACAAAAACGAATTGCCGTAATCCTAGGACTCTTAACACAATGGTTACATTTGTATAGACACATTCCACTGCCTGTTTTGGAAAACGAAGACCACATCTTATACTGGGACGTTACTATCCAGACGGATCATTATACCTGAGCCAGTCGACCCGACATCATGATGCGTGAGAAAAAAATATGAATGAGTCTATACCATCGACATTGCTTGTCCACTTAAGGCCATGTGACGAGTGGGTCACGTGACCGGATTCCTACCTTACCGACACTTTTTGTATTTGTTAACTTATTTTCACACGAATAGCCACATCGAGTTGAAAATTTGGGATAAGAAATAAGAAGCACTAAGAAAGGCGGGTCTGGTCCTAAATTTTAATAATCATGAAAAAAGCGAAAACAAATTATTTACAAAAAAAACTTTTTTCATAATTATAAAAATTTAGGACCAGACCCACCTTTCTTGGTGCTTCTTATTTATTATCCCAAATTTTCAACTCCATGTGACTATTTGTGTGAAAATAAGTTACCAAATACAAAAAGTGCCGGTAAGGTAGGAATCAGGTCACGTGACCCACTCGTCACATGGCCTTAACGTATTATATGGATAAAATTATTTTCTGAGGATTTTATTTAAATTGGAATTGTAGATTCATTAGAGACTTATCTAAAGTTTGGTGCAATTAGAAAAGGGCTGACCATTTCGAAGTTGAGATAAGTAAAATGAAAAATCGCATTTTATGCACGTAAGGCCTATCCCAATGTATTGGAAATGTAACATATTTTAGCATGACGCCGAAACGGTTCTGACAAGTTTGTCCAAAAACTGAGACACGAGAGAAGGACACAATACAGAGATTCTGTGAAGACTTCAGTATTTTTTTCCATTTCGTTTATGAAATAGAACCCCGAGAATATGAAAGAACAGAAAGGTCCGATAGGTTAGACACTTTCACACGCATGCAGTTGATCGACGTGAAGTTGGAGCGTCTTCAGTGGGCTTGTGTGCGTTCCTCGTATGGATAGCTCTTTCTATGAGTTTATCCGTATAATACCTTAATAAAAACTTACAGGTTACCTAATGACTGTGTGCAATTTTCAAATGGAAATTTAGAATTAATGGCATCGCGCGAGGCGGCGACTGCAGAACTAATAGTATGGGAGGATATAGGCTACGCGTAAACAAAGTTAAATTGTTGAAATTGTTTTTTAAAAGTGGAATTAAAAAACTGATCGTGGAGAATTTCTTGTTACCTCGTATAATTTGGAGCAAAGTGAATAATTTAAAAATAAGTACTGACAGCAATATCTGCATCCGTAGGTACACTGGGTCTTGGTTTTGCAGTCACACGTAAGCTTATTTCTCCAATTTATTGTTTTTGTTAAAAATCGTATATAACTATTTTAATATTTCAAGCAGGAGAAAATCTAATATATATATATATATATATATATATATATATATATATATAACTCTTTTTCAAATTAAAAGAGCCTATTTGAAGAAAATTATAATACTTCATGAAATTTCAAGGATTTTCAAATATTTTAAGATTTTTCCGCTCGCTATTCGTATTCAATTGATTTCAATGGTTGCCGAAACTATCTAAAAAAATTTTAAACACTCCATTTTTCCAACGGTCAAAAATGAAGCGCACTTGTAACTTGACTCTCAACATGCAGCCCTTTGTCCAAAACAAAACAAAAACAGTCTGACTCCAGTGTCTCAAGAAGACAGTCGACTATTCGAAAATAGGGAAAGAACCAAATATATATTTTCAAAGTTTGATTATTTTTCAATAAACTTTGTTTTCTGTATATAAACGTATTCATGAAAGATTTTATAACCGCGTAACCAAAGTGTAATTTGGAAATTGACAGAAAATGGAACAGCCTGCAACGTGCTTTAAAAAGATGAGTTTTTCTTTATTTTATACCAATTTATATTAGTTTCTGCTGGAGTAAAATTTTTCTTCATGTAATGATAGGATTGGGGGGAGGGGGTAATCTTTAAAGATACTTTGAGGTGTTTGAAAACTCGAAAATTAAACTGATGGCGTCTTCCTTTACGCGTTATTTCCGAAGATTCCTAAATGCATTTTTAAACTCTCCCAAAAAGAAAAATTATAATATTGCAGTTCAATTACTATAACTATTTTAATATTTCAAGCAGGAGGAAATTTAATATATATATATATATATATATATATATATATATATATATATATATAATAAAAGAGCCTTATAATAGCCTAATAATCATGAGCCTCGGTGGCTCAGTTGGTTAGACGCTCGGACTTCACCTTGGAGGTCCGGGGTTCGATCCCTGAGCCGGCACCTCTTGAAATTTTTCTATATACCTTTACCGAGGTTCTGGTGATTCAGATCCCACCTTAAGCTGTAGGTCCCCCCATCATGCCCTTGACTGCAACCCAGTCCGTGAATGATGGGGTAAAAATCAGGCTTTGCCCAATATGTCAAGACACACGATCTTATCAGATTACTTGATTGCATTATAGTAATGCGTCTGGGACTGATAATATATACCGGGACAGCCCCGTGCATACTATTCAAAAATAAATTTAAAAAAAAATCAACTCTAACCAAAAATGCCTTCGACATATTGAGCTGTAACTATCTTGTGCCTGAGACATTATTATATATAATATATAATAATATATAGCTAATGTGTACAATACGAACTCCAAACTACACTAATTTTGTACTTATAACATCATCGCAGAAGATTTCAGACATCGTATTAAATTACAGTATAACATCCTCATCTCATCAGTCACTTGACTTAGTCCGTGGCTATGATTCAAAACCGGGTTCACCCGAGAACAAGTTTAAAAAAATATATAATATATTGTATATATATATATATATATACATATATATATATATAATATATATAATATATATAATATATATAATATATATAATATTAATAATGTTCAAATAAAAACAGAGCATACGTATGTAGAGAATGTCTTTTTTTCTTTTTTTAAAGAAAAGGGGAAGGGCGGTGGAAGGGGGGGGGGCATTTCTTTGCACACGGGCAGCAAACTGTATAGCGCCGGCACTGACAGTACGGTATGGTAGTAACATGTGCACATGAGCCAAGGGTTCGTGCGCCAGATTGGCACGTACAATAGTAGCCTTGGATAGGATCAGGGTCATTTTCATCTTGAGCGTCATGTTCCATGTCTTCAATAGGCATATACGCAATCCAAAGTTGATGTTTGGTCGCATTACGGAATCGTGAAAAGACTCTCACTCTTACCTGTGCGGAAAATGCCTTTTTTAGCCTTATTTAAAATAAGGCTCGTACCAGGCCCTGATAAGGTTGCCTGATTAAAAAATGTATATAACGGTCCTGGTCAGGTCCAAATAAGGCCCGGATAGGCTAGCCTTATTTTTAATTAAGGCAATCTGATAAAAGGCCGTATTTACGGCCCTGATCAGGTACGAATAAAGCCCGGATAGATTGCCCTTTTTATTAAGTAACGCAGTTTATTGAAACTTATCATAATAATGATAATGATTAATAGTCACTTTCGTAAAAAAAGGAGAAAATAGATTAATTCATGTTGAATTTTTTTCATCTAGTATATTAGATTTTTTTACAATAGTTTAACAATAATCTACAGTGCTCAGCTATGTAAAATGCTTGAAATAATAATATTGCAATTTCATCGCATTATTAATCATTATAAATAATAATTAATCAAATTCTGATATCGTAAATTATTTATTATGTATTATGTTGAACAAATAATTATTTTATTCTAGCTTTAATAAATAATTTCGTATATTCATATATCTAACTCTCATAATGGTATGAATGATAAACCACGATTCATGGATAAAAGATTTGACACAAAAAGATTTGATTTAAAATTTGAAGATTTGAATCTTGCCGCCTTGGGCAAAAGTTCGGCTGTGGTGCGCCAGGGCGCGCAACGATTTGCCTCTCTCGCAGTCGAAACGGCGCGTCGAGTGTTTAAGACAGGAGTCGAGGCGCCGAAAATCATACTTACTTGGCATAAATTCTATCGTGATAAAAAAGGTGGTTACATTAGGGCGAGGCTCTTCTATTGCACTTACGGTCGAGCTGACTCTTTTGCTGCTGCGAGATATCCCTAATGTGGATATCTCGGTTGTATAATTTTTGTTAGTCGCGACTGTGTACGCGCGCTGTACGGATACGGAAAATTTTATAATACTTGACAGAATTGAAAAAGATTTTAATATACATTATTGTACATAATAATATGTATTTTAATAAAACATCACCTTTGGAAGTCAGCATACATATTTTTATATTTATTTCATTCTCATTTGAAAAATAAGTAAGGGATTCGATACGAAATAATGACGGCCCTGCAAAGGACCTTAATTATTTTAAAGGTACAAAAAAGGCTGCCTGACATGGACCTTATAAGGTAGCCAATTACGGCCCTTTTAATTCCGAGCGTGACGGAACACCATAAGGGCCTGATAGGATTTACTTATCCGGACCTTAAATATAATACGGCAATCCTTTCAGGACCTTATAGTGCCCGGATTTAAATTTCCGCACGGGTATCAATCCTGGCTCTGGAATCATCTGCACATGACCCAAGACTTCCAATTGAAGCTCTTCATGCTCCTCTCTTTGTATCTTATCTTGGATGTATCCTGGAGCTAAGTTGACCTGATAAACTTAACAGTCAAGTCTCTCAAACATAATGTTTACATCATGTATAGTCGCATAGTTGGGATAGTATAAAAATAGTGTTTTACATAAAAATGAAATTATTTGTAATGATAAAAAAATATATAAAAAAATGTTGATGAAGCATTTTCAAAGAAATGCAGTTGTGAATGAATTAATAACTGCCATTATAAGTGGATTGTCAGTTATGAAATTCATATGTACATAGCTTGCAAAATACCTAAGTAAATGCAAATGATTTTTGTAGTTTAAACATTTTTCTCTCTGAAAATTCGTACAATAAAAGAAATATTAGTTTAAAATGGTGAAAAAATTGTGTGTAATAAATACGAGAAACTGGAGAAAAATGAAAATATTTTTGTTATTCATGTTTTTTTATAGTACTTACAAAATCAGGATAGCCGCTTAACCTGTAAAGCAGGAATTTTTTGTAAAACCCGGAAAATGACAGTGAATTTATTTTTTGACCGGGAACTTGACAAATTTTAAGAAAAAAAATCTATCCAATCACTTAAAATATTACGAATTTCATATCACATGATGATTTAAAATAGGTTCGATTAAATTTTTTTATAAATGTTAAGTTCAATTGTTAAATTTTTCAATTATGAAATCATTCAATTTACAGTGCGTAATTCTAAAATCTTCTAGTTTAAAAAGTTTCCATTTTAGCTCTTCATTTTAAAGCGTAAATTTTCAATATAAAGACTTTTAAAATGCAGGTTTGGAAGACTTGAAAGAATCAAAAATTAAGAGCGTTTGAATTTCAACATTTTTGATAAAAAAACGTTTTAAGTTGATCGACTGTAAATATAAATATTGTAATGATTCTTTTATAGAACTGTTGTTCCAGTATTAATAATTTAACAATGATTCATTTCACGAGACGATTCTGACTGACCTTATGTTCAGATTTTAATGTTCAAAATTGAACTGTTTCAGTGCGAAAACATTAGTATTTAAAGATCATTAAACGTCTCACTCAGACTTTATAAACTATTTTTAATGAGAATAATTTCAAATTAATAAATTCATAACTAAACGCTTCAATTTAACCTCAAACCCTATTCAAATGTTATTTCAGTTTAAAATATTCTATTTTATCCCACTAAATTTGTAATTTTGTAATTAAAGAAAATAACAGTTTGGAAAATTTAGAAATATTTGACTGTTTATATAAAATGAATGAGTATAAATCAAATATTCGAAGCCAAATAATTCGAAACTGAATTGTTTGAAATACCCAGGAAAAAAGAACTCATTGAAAAGCCGTCTCCATGAATTGCGTATCTGTCATTTGCAGACTGAGATTTTTAAAACTGAATTGGTTTGCGACTATGTGCATCAGTCAATGTCTCGAATAGATTCGAATCTGCAATGTACTACGATGTCCATTACAAGCAAAGTCATATTGAATCGGTTTACCTCTTTTTGAATAAGACCGATTTTTCAGGTTAGGCTGCCATATTACACATGATTTTTAAAATTTATAAATTATTGATAGATTAAGGGCCGATTTCACCAACTCTGATTAAATACATGATTAGCTAATCATGATTATTCTTTAATCGATGATTTAATCATGATTAAACTGTAATGCGTTCCACCATGGACATTTTAACTCTGATTAGCTAATCATATACCCTTTTCGTGGTAACTCTGATATTCTCTTGTAACGGCGATTCTGATTGGCCGCTCCAAGAAGAACGCTTAAGTTTCTTGCGCGCGCACGGTACAAGCTGACGACATTAACCAAGTCATGTGACATCCAGCAGAAGTCTTTTTTGTCAAGAAGTGAAATAATTTTGCGTGGATGTAATATATTACAATAATGTTAACAATTTCCATCACTATTTCAGTTCAAAAAATAATAATGTATATTAGAAAGGCATTAATAGTGAATAATTAAAGACGCTCAGAAATATTTGATGCATATATGAAAAACGTACAAGAAGGAAGCTTTATGATGCGCACTGCGAGGTTAAAGTGGTTAAATATTTATTTTCAGCACTGCAAAATGAATTTATGCGGCTGAATTCTTATTTCGGTAACTTATATATTTTACATACGCATTCTTCTTCAAAACGAATTATCTCTTCCAATGATATGAAAGTAACTGTAGGTAAGAAAAGTGAGGTTATCGGAACACAATTTACACTTTACGGCCGCCTCATCAAAGGTATTTTGGCTTCATAGTTTCTTTCAGCTACATATTGATAAAAACAAAAGCGTAGATATGATAAAAATTATCCATATTCTCTCTGAACATGCTCAAGTGCAAACTTCAATTTTGAGGTTCTGTTCTGCCAACCAGCGTTAATCGCCGATTAACTCCGTTAACCGGCCAAAATCGAGAGGTTAAGTTGAACAGTGATTAACTCTCTTCAATCATACTTTAGAAGATGGTGGAACGCAAGGTACTGATTAAATTAGAATAATCGAGGATTAACATCTTAATCAGAGTTGGAGAAATCGGCCCTAAGTGAAATCATACGCAAGGCTACTAGATTGCTTTTGCTATTTTAATTCTAGAGGATGTGAAGCCTTTTGTGGCTTATAAGACTGTCAAAAAAATAATAACGAGCAAAATTCTGTTAAAAACCAATCGGCGGCAATCTGGAATTCCAGTGACAGATACGCTATAAAAACGACTTCGAAACACATTCAGCGAAAGTGAATGGATTTTTCTTTCCTGGGTAGAAAGCCTTGAATCGTTCGAATTTCACAAATTTAAATTTGTAAGTCAGCATTTTATTGTATTGAATGTTGATGTGTAAATGAAAATTGAAGAATTATTAATTTTTAGTGACTTAAAATTATAATTTGTTTCATTTTTATTATTATTAATGTTTCTGATTTAAAATGGCTTAAAATTTCCTCAATTTAGAATATTGAAAATGAGGGCATGGATTTGTATTTTGTTACCAGAAATCTTTGAACTGTTTAGTTTATAGAAATTTAAAACTTTTCGGTTTAACGGCATTTATTTTTAAATTATTCGAATGGAAAGTTGTAAAAGCTTCCATTTTAAATGTGTAATATAGCTTATTGAGCGTTTGAATTAAAACATTTTTTCATCGTGCCTCAATCGAAAATTCGACTTTCGATGCCTGTGGAGCGGGTCGAAAATCGAATTTTCAACCCTAGGGAAGAAAGTGCTATTTACATATATCTGTCACTTTCTTCTCTAGTGTTGAAAATTCGATTGTCGACCCGCTCCACAGGTATCAAGACGAAGGTAGGGTATCGTTTTGCAGAACTCGAATTTGGCAGATGAAAATT
>CAKNYM010038601.1:0-22460 GCA_932195095.1 Andricus curvator | reverse complement strand
GTGCATCGGCGTGCGCGTAACATGCGCGCACGAATTGTTATCTGGGTTTTGTTTTTCTTCTTTAAAGCACAGAAAAAACTGGGGGTTCACTAATGTTGCGGCTCAAATAAAAGTTGGTATCCTTTCGAACTTGAGCTCCAATAGATACCTGCCAGGCTCGGTCAACTCTGTACAGCGAAATGGCGAATTTTTAGGACATTGGCGCGGGGACAGAGCGGCATTGAGGGGTGCGATGTTAGTTCTCTGGCCCATCGCAGATGGCGCTAACTTTCAACACCAACGGGTGGGGCGATGTAAAAAGCGCGTGCGCGGCAAATTGTTTGTTGTGGCACGTGACTGTCAAAATACATGTGACTCCAAAAAGTAAATTTAATTAAATTTCAACCTCAAAATTATTGAAGGATTTACTCGGAATTGGTTAAATTTTCCTAATTAAACACACTTTCTTCTAATTCAGCAACTCAATATCTCGGGAGCTAATTTTTATTTTTTGTTTAAACATAAAATTTCACTTTTTATTGTCATCCGCAACCGAGCCTGTTCCAATTTCAGGTTCCTGTCACTTTGAGATTGTAAACTTCGATATTCTATTTCTCGGAACTAGATAATTGTTTTTAATCATACTTTTTTGGTCTCAATTCAGAAACACTTTAGCTCGGGAGTAAAGTTTTGTTTTATCTCTAAATGGTGCTTTCGATTTTACAGAATATTATTTCAGTCTCCTGAAAAATTCCGATTTTGTTGGTTATGTAGTTCTGTACTGCAGTCCTTCAAATAAAGGCAAAATTAAGTGAATGAGAAACGTAAAATGGGAAATAGGATGATAATTATCTTTAATTTCCTATTTTTCGTTTCTTATTTGCTTCATTTTGTCTTTATTATTCCTTATTTGTTGAATTATTTTAGTATTCAACACATGTAAGGAAGGGGCATATACATATATAAAGACGAACACATGCACGCGTCTGTAGTTCTCTGGCTCATCACAGATGGCGCGGAATATCGCCATTTATTTCCCACAGAGTTGACCGAGCCTGATACCTGCAGAGACCCGAAAGGGTTCGTTTAGAGCGCACTTGAAAAGAACAACATAAAGGCGCATTCACAAACCAACCGCTTGCAAAGTCGGGTTGGTAATCTCGCGATTTACAGAATATGTCGGTAAAGCAAACACAAACGATATTATTATTTATTATGCGTACAATTTTCGGAAAAAGCAAACTGTTTACCCTTCTAGAAATAATTAATTGAAAACAATTCAGAATGATAGAAAAAAATTTGAATTGTTTCTAATCGTGTTTCTTAATCGTGTGTGCACGATTGGGAAAGATTCAGTGTTGAAAAGTTTCAATCGTTCCCAATAGGACCAATCCGTACTAGGATTTTGAGGTTATGAAGTGGCAATTTGATGGCAGCACTTTCGTCTCGCAGGAATTATTCGAAAACGTTTATTTACTTTTTTTCGAGGCAACACATTTTAAGCAATATGTTCATGAAAAAAATTAAATAAATGTTTTGTAACAATTTTCGCGAGCTGAGAGAGCTGTCATCAACAAATTCGCCAATGAAGTGAAGTTTTTTCATCCAATTATTCATTTCATTGTCTATAATTTCGTATAACAAAATGTAAATCATTAAATAAATTACTTAAAATATTTTAGGTAATTATTATTTTTTTAAATGAAAATGTAATTATTATTCCAGATGAATATTTCATAATTTTAGTTGAAAATTCATCTCTTTTTTTTAACTTTCTTTTTTTTACCTATGAATTTATTTATTCAATTTTTGGTAGAAAAATTATCTTTTTGAGTTGGAAATTCGTCTTTTGGTAGAAAGTCATCTTCTTGGTCCAAAATTCAATTATTCTAGTTAAAGATTCATCATTGCAGTAAAAAAATTCATCAAATTGATTAGTAAATATTTCTAATAAGTAATTCCTTGATTACATTCTCAGATTCAAATCTAAACAAAAATAAATCAGTGAAATCGAGTTCACTTTTTATCGGAAAATTTTTGAATTTCTCCAAATTTTTATTTTGTGAATTGAAGAATTTTTGGGGTATTTAATAATTTCTTATTTGTACAATTCTGAAATTTTATAAATCGTTAAATTTGGATTTCGGAAACTTGAAAATTAGGCCACATAAAATTCGGTATTTTTGATTTATTCGTCAATAAATTTGTCAATTCGTGTAATAGGGATTCATTTCTTTTCGGTATTTTCGGTTAGTCTCTGGATCCAACAAAATATATCTTTGCGCAGGATTCAAGAAAGTAACATTTTCAATGAAGTACAACATGAAAAGAATATTTCTTTTCGCATCTGTCAATTTTTTCTCGTTAAAAAAAAACCATAAAAAATATAATAGCTAATTATTTAAACTAAAAATAACTCAATATTGAAATTGAATTTTCACTGAGTAAAATTTCAGAATTAATTACAACATTATTTCTAAACCATTATAATTCCTATCGGCTACCGCATTCGTTTCAGGATACATTTTTTTTAGTTGAAAAATAAATTTTTAAAACAAAAAAAGTTTTTTTTTTTCAAAAAGTAAAAAAAGAAATTTGAAAAAAATTATCTTTCCATAGGAGTTATAATTGCTTAGAATTAGCTTGGTTAAATCTGAAATCCCATTTTATGAAAAATTTCGTTTATATTCAATTAAATACAATTTTCATTTATAAATAAATAACAAAAATAATAAAATATATAAATGAATAATGTTGATAATTTTGATTAAAAATGTCAATTGTTTATATTATATTATCTATTTATTTATTGTTTATATTATTTTACGAAAAAAAATTAAAATACATATAAAGAAGACCACGTGGTAAATTTAAATACCGTAAAAACCCTTTTTTCACTCAGGAGGTCTCAAAACGTAGAGAGGTATGTCCAAAAGCCTTTTAAACTCGTAACACTTAAATGTACATATGTATATATAGTTGTATATAGTTATGAAATTAAAAATTAATCATTAATTTTAAGCATAGTACGTAGTTTAGAAAATAAGTTAAAAACCAAAAAAAGCACGAAACAACCAAAAAAAATGAGGAATAAGTTGCTTTCCTACTAATAAGTGCATTTTTTTCAGGAAAAAACATAAGAAAAAATTTGTTTTAAATTCACGAATTTTTATAAAATATCATACAAATAACATTTTTTTCTTATGTGATAAGTCGTGGCATTTGACTTAACCCATTTTTCCCTCTCAACGGATTGTTCACCTGGGCGCATGGGGTAATCCTTAAATTAAGTTGTATTCGGTAAAAAAACTTCCCAATTATTTTTTATCTCTAAAAATTATTTTTAAATCATTCAAATTTATTTGCCATATTATTTGATTTTTAATAGACATACAAAATACCTATTTATTAAAAAAAATTAATACTTCATTCATTAATATAGTACTGCCAGAGTACTGCATAATTTATGGGATACTACTGGTGAGAAGGCTCAGTAAACTGTGGAGATTTAATATATCATTTCCTTTTATTTATTTAACTGAGTTTTAAATTAAATTGTACTATTTATGATAAAAATAACAGTCTTCTTTTTAATTTCTTTTAATATACTCTCCACCGTTGAAGCCAAGAAACAATCCAAATACTGTCATTTTTAATTTATAGTAATAAAAATCCGTATTTTAATTAATATATCTGTTAATCCGTTTTAATATGTTGAAAAAACCTAATATACGTAAATTTGTAATATAAAATAAGACTCAACAAAATAAAACAAATTTTGCTTAATTTTTCTACCGTCTACTTGTCATTTACTTCACTAATTCGAATAATGCTTCATTTACTCAAATTATAGATAGAGATTTAATTTGACAAATAAATAAAATATTTTTTGTTCGACCAAGATTTTGTTTATTAAAGTAGATTGATATTTATTTGAAACTACTTTTTTGAATTGTTTAGATTCAGTATATATATAATTATTGTTTCGGTATTTTGTATTAGTCCCAAAGAAGATGATTTGAAAGATTTAATCTATTAATTAACATTTTTCAATTAGTTTTAAAATATTTTGTTAAAGCCTTGTAAGAAATTCAACTTGGTATATGTATAGTGGAATAAGTATGCCAAATTTTATCAATTTATCTGTACACGTTCACCAGATATTGCAGGATCGTAAAAAGCTTGACATACATACACTCACACATGCACACTACCGGACAATTTTTCAGGACGTCAAATTATATATATTCCTCTTGCAATATATTCAGAAAAACCGTTTTTTGGAAACTGGATTTTGACACCACTACAAAGCTTCCTCTATGAGGAAGTAATTGCCGAAAATCATATGGAACCGAATTATAAATGGACAAATGTTTAAATTTCCAATATCCAAATTTATCGAATTATAAAATTTCCTAAAATTAGTTTAATGTCAATAATTGGATGAATTAATTATTCAATATATATATATATATATATATATATATATATATATTAAAAAAATTTAAGATTATTTTGTAAATCTCTTCAAATTGTTTAAAATATATCAAAATCCCTTGGAGTTCATTAAAATCTCTTGAAATATCTTTAAATCTCTTCCAATTCTTGCAAGTTTGTTAAAATCACTTAAAATATCTTAAATCTTGTGAAATCTCTGAAAAAAACCTCTTTTTCAACTCTTTTAAAATTCGTTTTAAATCCCTAAAATCAATTAGCATCCCTTGAAAATTCTTTTAAATCCTTTAAAGTCTTTTTATCCCTTGAAATTTCTTTAAAACACTATAAATCTCTTGAAATCCTTTAATAATTAAATCTCTTGAAATCTCTTGAAATTCCTTAAAATTACTTCAAGATCTTTTGCAATCCTTTAAAGTCTCTTTAAAATTCCTTTAAATTCTATGAAATCTATTAAAATTCCAGGTGACGCTGGGTAAATTTCAGCTAGTAAATAAATAAAAAATGTTGTTTTTAGAAACTTTAGAACCTTTTTTTTTGTTTTTTTTTTATTCCAAGAAGTTAAAAAAAAATTGTCAGATTAGACGTCTGAAACTTCAACCCAATGTTCATAGCTAGCCTGGCAGGTCTTTTTGCTCGCTAAGCTCGCACCACCGACGGTGACTCATTCACATTTCACACGATTTGACGCGGTTGCCATGGAAACAATGAAAAGTTGAAGAGGGCAGCACCTCACTGTAGGCTAGAAAGTAGTGACATATAGATATTCGGCGTCCCAACTCCTGACCCTTGCCGCATCTAGGTACTAATATCTTTGGTTCCAGTTAAATATTCATAATTTTAGCTGAAAATTTATTTTTTATTTTGTTTAAAATTCAACTATTCAGTTGAAGATTCATAATTTTATTTGAAAATTCATCACTTTGGTTGAAAAGTTGAACTATTTCATTTTTTTGTGAAAAATTGATATTTTTAGTGGAAAATTCAAGTATTTTTTTAAAATTCATTTATTTTGCAATGTTTTGTTCTGTTGTGTTAAAGGGTGTTCAGAGTGAACGTCATGAATTAAAATAAATGTTTGCGTTTTACGGCAAATATGGATATGTTACTTTTAATTGACCGGGAAAATTGAAAAACATGACCGGGAAAAACTGGGAAATAACCGGGAATTTGAAATTGTCCGCCGAATCGCCACCCTGAAAATGTATGTGCTTTGGGAAGGAAAAGCAGTTGTTGTGATGATTCCTGCATGTATTTAATACAATTTTGAACTATTGCACCTGTAAATGTCATAATTTTTAATGTTTGAATTTAAAAATAGTTCAATCTGTAACAGTTTTTAAATAGTTCAATCTATAAGTCCATTTCTGTCAATTATCGTGTTTTTCGCTGTATATGTTTTTTTTTGAAATTATCAAATGTGTAAATTAATTTTGTATGATAAATCATCAGTTTAGAATCAAAGAAATTAATTTTCAGATCACAAAATAGACTTTTAGCATAAAAGGTAAATTAATTCTTTGATTTTACTCTTTACAAATGAATTATTGATTTTAAATTCAAAAGAAGGAAGACTTTTCTTCACAAATGTCAATTCTGAATAATTCATAATATTTTTTGTACTTTAAAATTATTAAACAATAATTATAAGTTAGTTAGTTAGTTAGTTTTAATGCGGGTGGGAAGCCCATGGAGAGCTCCCCTGGCGCTCAAGCTATAAAGCCTATTGTGCCACACCCTTACTTATTCACTCTCAGCAGTCGAATCCAGACCTCTTGACGAAGCCCAGTATGTCGACCACTGATCGTGTTGCAATTTCCTCTGTGTCCATAAAATGGGCCCCGAGGATCTGTTGCCTCAGCCTAGCTAATGCCGGGCACTGGCATAATACATGCAGGGATGTTTCGTCATCCCTGCCACATTTCCTGCACTCTGTCGTGGGGTTATACCCCATTTTGTGCATTTGATAGACAGTTCAAGTGGTTGTGCCCTGTTAGGGTCCGTACCACTGTCCTTATATCTTTCTTGGATAAACCCAGGATTTCCCTAGCTCTGCCCATCCTATAGGTATACCCCAGGATGGATTTCGCCTGACGGCAACCCTGGGTTTGTTCCCAGCATTTCCGGTGTTTTGTTCGGATCCAGCTTTTAATGGCCATCCCGACACAGCAAGACGCTATTCCCAGTACCGGTTCCGGTCCTATGAATTCGCTCGCTGCACCGCGTTTCGCCAACTGGTCCGCCTTTTCGTTGCCCTTGATCCCTGTGTGACCAGGGACCCATATGAGAGCCACTTTGTTTTTTTCTGCAAGTTGGTTTAATGCTTTTTTGCATTCCCAAACCAGTTCTGATGTTATATCTGGTTTCCCTATTGCAGTTAGTATCGCTTGGCTGTCCGAACAGATCGTAATCTGTTTGCCAGCAGCGTTTTGCTCTATTAGTATTTCAGCACAGCGAAGGACGGCCAGGACCTCCGCCTGGAAGACAGTAGCGTGTCGTCCAAGTGTGATCTCTATACCTTTCCCTCTCTTGCTGTCATAAATTCCTGCTCCTGACCCTCCCTCTCCCTTGGAGCCATCTGTATACCAAATTTCCCCCTGGAGTAGTGGGTTACCATTAGCTTTCCACAGATCCCTGCTTGGGATGCAGACGCGGAAAGCTTTGGCGAAGTTGAAGCGTTTTGTTATTTTATCTTGCCTCATCTGTAGAATCGGCAGTGCGCTGATATCACTCGGGAGTCTAGTGTGTCTAGTCCCCGGAGTCCATCTATTTGCTCTTGCCAGACGGCCCATCGCGTGTGCCGCTCTAGCGGTTATCGCCACATGTAGGGGTTCCTCACAGAGCATGAATCCTATCGCCGCTGTGGGCGCAGTCCTCATTGCTCCAGTCAAGCCCCTAAATGCTAGCGTTTGTAATCTTCGCAGTCTGTCCTGCATTGTTTTAAGTTCCACCCGTGGCCACCAGACCACGGCCGCATGTAGGAACCTGGGTTTTAAGACAGCAGAGTAGAGCCATGCAAGCATTTTAGGCCCTAGCCCCCACGTCAACCCAAATGCTCTCCTGCACATCCAAAAAATCATGACAAATTTCCTGCATTGGGTCTCCAGGTGCTTTGCCCAGCTCAGCTTGCCATCTAGGATTACTCCCAGATATTTAACCGAGTCTGAACAAGTCAGCTTCCCACCACAGAATACAGGAGCGTCAACTTTCGGAACTTTATAATTTCTCGTGAAAATGACCAGATTGGTCTTTTCCGGATTTACCGAGAGCCCTGAGCTATCGCACCAGAGCTCTACGATGCGCAGCGCCGACCTTATAAGACCCATCAGCATATCCAGATGAGCCCCCCTGACTAGGATTACAAAGTCATCCGCGTATCCCTGAGTATAGTACCCCTCATTATTTAGCCTTCGAAGAAGGCCGTCCACTACAATGCACCACAGGAGGGGCGACAGGACACCCCGCTGTGGGCAACCCCGCGGAGCTATCCCCCTTACTAGGCCTTCACCCCATCTGGTTTCGAGTCTTCTTCGATGCAGCATGCTTCCTATCCAGCAAACTAGCTGGTCCGGCACACCACATCTCAAAGCTTCTCGACAGATGACTTCTGGAGGAGTATTGCTGAAAGCACCCTCTATATCCAAGAAAGCGCCCACAGCGTACCCCTTTTGTTCCAACTGCTGCTCCAATTTTGCCACAACAGCATGAAGCGCAGTTTCTACCGAGCAGCCTGCCTGGAAAGCATGCTGCCCTTTATGTAGCGGGGAGGCCAAGAGCACCTCATCCCTAATGTATCTCTCGACCAGCTTCTCCAGCGTCTTCAAGATAAAAGACGTTAGGCTGATCGGTCGGAAATCTTTGGCAGCAGTGTAACCCTCCCTCCCAGGTTTGGGTATGAAGGCCACTCTGCCATCCTTCCATGCCGATGGCACGTGTTTAAGGGCTATACTTGCCCTAAATAATTTTGTCAGAGGAGGGACGACTACATCCATGCCTTTTTGTAAAAGCACTGGATAAATGCCATCCGCTCCTGGTGATTTAAAGGGACAGAATGACCCTACGGCCCATTCCACCTTTTTGTAATCAACGACCTTAGCGGCGAAATTCCAGTCGGCCCTTTCCACACCTTGGCACCTTGGTCGGTTCGGATTCGCTGAAAACCCGGGAAGTGAACTTCCATCAGGTGATCCAGCGTTGCTTCTTTATCTTCGGCAAACTCACCATTATCGAGCCTTATGAGCCCGAGGCGAGCTTCCGGATTTTTCGCCAGGATCTTGTGGAGCCTCGCTGTTTCCGGAATGTTTTTCGATTCCTCGCAGAAGCCCCTCCAATCTTCCTGCTTATACTTCCTTATGTTTTTATTGTATTCACACTGGGCCGTCTTATAGATGTCCCAGTCCGAAGGCAATTTAGTTCTATTTGCCCTATTGCACAACATTCTTGTCTTTTTACGGAGTTTCTCCAGGTGGGTGTTGCACCATTCTGCTCCCTTCCTAGACTTAATTGTGCTTGTAGGGCAATTGTTCTCATATGATGTTGTCAGAGCCCTTCGCAGAAAATCTGCGGCGTGCTCCAACTCATCAATGGTACCATAGCTTGTGGGAAATTCCGCAAGCCTCCCTTTGAGTTCCTCTTTATATGAGTCCCAAAGTGTATTTCTGGGGTTTCTGATATTAGAAACCACTGGTTTACCTAGGGTTAATCGAAACACAATGTGTTTGTGGTCCGAAAGAGAATCCTCATCGGAAACTCTCCAATCCACTACCCTGCTCCTCAGTGCACCTGAACATAGAGTCAAATCGAGAACCTCACTCCTGTTTTTAGTCTGGAATGTGGGAGTATCACCCCGATTCAGAATCTCCAGCTCTGTGCCCGCTATGTATTCAATTAAATCTCTACCTCTGTCATTGATGTTTGTGCTTCCCCACACCGTGTGGCGAGAGTTTGCATCACAGCCCAACAGCAGAGGGATCTTGTTCTCTTGACAATACCGAATTAGAGCCTCCACCTCTCTGGGAGGTGGGGGTCCCTCGGCGTCGCCAGGGAAATAAGCCGAGGCAATAAATACCTCTAGCCTCTCTCCATTACTGCCCCTGAGTCTCACCTTAATAACGGTGAGATCTCTAGAGCAGAATTTAGGCACCAAGATCGCATCCATACCCTTGACGGCTATGCATGCCCTTGGCGTTTTTTCGCCTGGCCCCTTATATATGGAGCCACATCCTGACAAGCCACAAATCCTTTCCCTGTATAACCAGGGTTCTTGGATTAGGGCGAGCCCTGTCTGCACCACAGACATGCGCCTGGCTAAAACCGCCGAGGCGCCTTTGCTGTGGTGCAAATTAATCTGCGTAATGGAGATTCCCGTCTCAGCCATTGAAAGGCTAGTTCGGGGCACCTCCGGACGCTTCTGGGACCCCTGCGGATCCCAGTTGGGTCACCCGGAAGGTAACCCTACTCGCCCCTGGATAGGGACGATAATCTAGAGCCGCAAGGGCTCTGATTGAAGATTCGGGAAGACCAACGACTAGAATCCAGCCTCTCCCCTTCGGCCTGGATCCCTGCCTGTCGGAAAACACCTTCCACGAATCAGTTCGTAGCGACGGGTTCTGAAAACTCAGGCGCCCCAGAACGGTCGCCGGACTTTCGGGATTACCGGGAATCAGTACGGTCGCTCTGCGGTACCTTTGCAGACACTCCGTCCCCTTGACTTCCAAGTTCAGACCTTCTCTAAGCCTGAACATTGGGGTTTTCTCCACAATCCAGTCTCGCGACCAGATATCCGCGGCCTCCACAACGATAGCCCCCGACCTAATGAAGATGTCGTTGAATCTGGGGGCGCGTCCCTCACGGGGTAACGCGTCAATCCCTTTTGAGATTTCATCCCTCAACCTGTCCAAATCCTCGAGAGTTAGACAGTCATCAGGATAACCCGACGCAACGACAACTCTCACCAGGGCGTTGTTGGCCATCTGCGCGAAGGTAAGGCCCTGTGTTACCAGAGCCTTCTGCCGTTTCAACTCCCTGTTTGGGGGAGTTTCTGCGGAGCCCTTCTTCCTCTTGCCTATAGAATAAGCCTGAGGAGTTGCTCCGGGTAAAGTTTGAGCAGCCACTGCCCCCTGTGAGGAGCCTTGGCTGCTGTTTGCGAGCCGCGCATTACGGGCTCTCCTTCTTTGTGCTCCGCTACGGTGCCTCTTCCCTACGGAGCGTTCCGTTAGCTGCACTTCCACGGCTTCGACATAATTGTCTCCACCATCTTCATTATTTCGCACCGCCTCTGGAGGGTTGCCCCCTACGGAGCCTCCCTCTTTTGGCGGTGGGTTGGATGATGGACCCGAAACGGATCCCTCATCGTTTATATTTTGTTTTTTAAAATTTGTTGGAAACATTCATGTCCCACGAGAAGCTAGGGAAATAGGAAACACCCCCCACAGAGCCCCGCTTGCAGGGTGCGGGTCTAAATACTATGGGATTCGACCTGGTGTCCCAAAGTCTCCGTTAAGACACCTCCTTTGAAACCCCCGCCTGACCACCTCTACTGAGGGGGGCAGACCGGGCGTCCAAGGATTTGTTGACCCTGGTGCCATTCAGCCCTCGACACGGCGATCACATCTTAGCTTGGGAGCATGAGAACTCGCGCTCTCGATATTCCAGTGGGCTTTGCCATTACCCCCTGGAAGGATCGCTCCTTGGTTTAAGTCTCACCGACCAGAGTCCGTCAGTTCCCTAGAGTAGCCACACCTCGCGATGCGGCCCCTCAGGTTCACCTATTTCGGATCTGTGGTCAATGAGACCCGTAAGCCCTCCCACCAGCTACAAGGTCCCGCGATCCCTAGGGAGGGAACAATAATTATAATAATAATGTTATAATAATTATGTTGTAAAAAATTGATTTGCATATTTTATCATTTCAAATAAGCGCGCGATCAACATGCAGTGAGGCTGCTGGTGCGAGGCATGCGCATTAAGATATATATATTCTGACGGCCATGCAGTCTCATAAATTTCATTGGTTCAGCTTCCCTTCGAGCTCCGAGCGAATTGTCGTAAACGCCACCGATCGTATTGAGGCATCGGCAGTGGGACTCCGATGCTGTTTCCAAGTCAAACATCGAACGAACCTCTCTTTCTATCTCTACACATTAGAAAAAGAGGTCCGTTCGATTTTCAACACGGCATTGGAGTCCCACTGCAGATCGCACCCCTGATATGACAATGGAAAGTTTCCGTCGAAAAATTTTCAAACGAAGATGAACAAAATCAAGATTACATTACCTTGTCAGGAAAGTTATTCTCAGAGGTATCTCTGGTTTTGTCCGCTATGGTAAAAGAGGAACTATTGTGCTCCCTAATTGCACGGAACGATCCCGGAACGTGAAAAATGTCCGCCGTTTGGAAACATTCCAGGAACGATCCAAATATAAATTACCGTTATTGTTGTTATTATCAATAAATATCGTGTAAACCGTAATTGATAGGTCAAAATCGATGTCAGTTTATGATAAGGATATCATATTATAGTGTAGTATATGCGATACTCAAAACTCAAAAATGACATCAATTTTTACCTATCTCTTACGGTTTACGAGATAATTGTTGTTAAAAATAACAATAACGGAAGGTTCCCCTTAGGTCCCAGTGGAACGTTCTCAAGAGCGGACATTTTACACGTTCCGGGAACGTTCCTGCAGTGGGACTCCGATGCTGTTTCGAAGTCGACAATCGAACGAACCTCTCTTTCTATATCTCCACACGTTGGAAAAAGAGGTCTTTTCGACTTTCGACACAGTATCGGAATCCCACTGCTGGAAATTTCTGCTAAAACGTTCCGAAGTTTCCCGCGGAACGTTCCAGGAGCGTTCCTTGCTATTAGGGCTGTCCAAACGTATAACCTAGTAAGTGCCATTTGTCGTAAGGGCTATTTTCCAGCACGTATGCATGAAAAAGTGATCTCTATCAGAAAGGTTATTTACTGGGTTATACTTTTGGAGTACAGTATTTAGATATCCGTCATTGACAGAGATTCTTGAGGGAAATTTGAGAAACAATATCCACAGGCTTAAACAGACTTTTTATTGCGCATCACAATTAGTCCGAAATCACAAGTATCTTTCAAAGGCGCGCACCTCTTGGTACCAGTGGTAAGATAACCTAAAAAGACAAAGAAATAACTGTGCGTAAACCCCGCCTGAACTTCTGGTTCCAGGTTAATCGTAACAAATTAAAAGCGGGGGATTTGTTTCTCGAATCTTCCTAAAAGATATCTTTCGAAGCAATAGTAAGGAGAAAAGTGTGCTACGTAAGCATAGCAACTTTTTGAAGAATTTTTTTTGGGGGTGGGTCCACATTCGTGAGTGGAATATTTGCGAGAGACATGAAGTTGCACGAAGTTCTCTAGGTAAGAGCTGAGAATGGCAAAGATTCGCCGACTATTTTGGTGCTAAAAGAAACCCTGTTTGTGGTTCAGTTGAACCACAGAACGATAATTCCTGTTACGTTTCTGCTAGGAATCGATTATACCGATGGAACATGACGTCATACGCCGTCAAACCAACATGGCGTCGAATAGTGGTGCATGAAAATTGGTAATTGATTTCACTACACGTGATCATAAGGTGGTGTATCAGAAGCTATCGGATCTCTTAGCCCCATGCATTTTCGTGCTAATGTTTGTGTACCAGCGTACGGCCATCTTGGATCGCCATATTAGACCATGAAATGAATATTTTTGACCAATGTTTATAATAATGAGTGAAGATTTAGATTACAGTAACTTTGGTATAACCAAAGAAGTTATGAAGTCGTTGCATCAAATTTTCTGCCGGAAAATCGAAAGAGAAATATTGTAAATCTTATGAACAATTCTTGAACTGGAAAAAGAAGAAAAATATAACCTCTCCAGTGCGAAAAGTGCCGTTCAAAATGTTTTTATCTTCTTTACGGGGGGCTTCGTCCCCATTCGCCCCTTTGAGGTTTCACCGTGGCCCCCACAGAGGATGTGCGCCTGGACTCCTTTGTAAATTTGGAGCACTACCATCAAACATTTATTTTGTATGGGATTCAGTCCAGTTTCCATGCCCTTTTCATGAAAAATAGAATTTGAGCCATATTATGAAACGTCAGGTTAGCGCCCTACGTTGTTTGAAAGAAATATTACTTTAATTTTTGGCATAATAACATGATTTCCACTTTTTCCCCTTGTCCGGTCAGGTGACCGTCAGATGACCGAAAATCGGTCATATGACGGTCACTTACCATCTCTGCTACGGAGCGCAAACTGCGCATGCGCTCCAGTTTTTTTCCTGATTGGTTCTTGGAAAGTAGAAACTAATTTTCGAATAAACTTGTAGTCAGAAATGGTTTGTTACAAAGTCATTTAAAAAAATGTGTGTGACAGTGGGGCCACACGACAGAAGTAAAACTTTACGTGCGCACGGCGTCATATAGAGTACACAAATACGTTGAGGACGCGCATGAGTGAAAAGGAGCTTGCATAGTGGTGGAGTAGTGGGGGCATCTCATAGAAAAGAGTGCAGAGGGAGAGAGAGAGCATGTACAGGCTTTGCTTAGCGGGGGAATAGTGGGGATATCGAAGCGTAGAGGGAAGATAGGTATAGAGGCGACAATGTCCACCAAGCTTAGAAGATTGGCGCGGGGAATGAGACGTCGGAAGTAGGCTTAGTTCGGGAACCAGCGATGCGAAGCGCTAGTAACATGAACCAGCCACGGAACCCTTCCCTTTACCCCTCTGCGACGGTAGCTGTGCTTCACCGATAGAAAGGATGCTTAATGTGTGTGAGTGGAATGGGCCAAGAATGTGTGTGGTGTATGTGAGTCAGAAGACAGGATAAGCGTGACAAGTGAAAGAAATTGTTACTTGCCAGTTTTTCACCGTAATCAAGAACTGCTGCTAATAATCTCGTCGATTTTGAATATTTGCCAAATATGCATTTCATTAAAAATGAATTTTCAAATGTGTAGCTATATATAGTATATATCTCTCAGGTAGAAGAAATAAATGAAAATAATCATTTAAAATTTCCCTATGGTAGCATTTTATACATATTTAATTCTGAGTCAGTAATCGCCTCTTTTCTAGATCATTTGATTTTTTCAATTGGAAAAATAGAGTATTGAAAAATGTAGATATACAATTTTGTAAGCAGGACATATATTGATTAAAAAGAAGCAAATTAAAACTTCTTGGTTCTAAAAAATTATTGGAATTGCAAGTCTTTCTCCACTACAGAAACGTAGATAAAGTTTCTTGGTGACTAGGAGCTTTCAAATTGAAATTTTTTAAATATACTTTCGCAAGAATAAATTCCTTATACTTTTACAGTGCTATTTTTAATCCAATTTTACTTTGTAATTACTTCGCAAATTCAATTAACTGAGCAAATTAAGTTGTACTCTGCCAAGTTTTTGAAATTTTAACTCCATTAACTCTATTGACTCTATTGACGCTCCTAAAAGAGAAAAAAGAGGCAAAAGACAGCAGGAAAATGCCGAAAATAAACGACGTTTAAAAAAAATCCGTCATATGTAAAAATTTGAATATAGTCCAGGCATCTTGTACGAAAAAATTTATTTTCACCTGGAACGGTTTGTTACTTATGTTGTTAATGCCGTTACCGTTTCCGTAGGATATTCACCAAACGAGCTATTTAAAAAAACTTTTTCTGGTAAAAATAGCAAAAAATGTGTTTTTTTAAGAGTCCTAACTCTTGACCTATGAAGGCTGGAAGATTGTTTTTTTTACATCTACACATAATTTCCTACATGAAATTTTTTTATCTGCCATTAATAACATAAATTCACCCACAAAAGAAGTATTTTGAAAAAAACTGAACACGGGTAATTTGCTCTGAAGAATACGTCAAAAGTGGTCAAGTTTGGGAGGCCATAACTTATGACACATTGAGGTTCGGTCATTGTTTTTTTTTAAATTACTCCAAATTGCGTACACTTTAATTAAAATGGAGAATATTTTTTCGTAGAATTGAAAGGTTTTAAAGTACAAATATTAACTTCAGAATTGGGTTTTTTAACCTCCTTTTTGAAAAAATCGGGGTTCTTTGGAGACATACAACTCTGCGCTTAAAAGAAGTTTTTTTCTTTTTTTTTAACTTTTTCAGAATTTTCCAAAGTTTACGAAAGCAGTCTACGAAAACACAACTTGTGGAAAATTGTTCAAAAATATTATCGGGAAGCGTCGTAGTCATGTTTGGAAAATTTTAAATCCCCATCCCATTGAAATTCTCATTGAAACGCTATAGAAAACGAACGCGGTGAAAAATTACCGGATGCCGGGACTAGTATGACGAGAGTTTTTTAGACGGAAAGTTATTGTTTTTAGTGGTCATGTTGATACACTGCAATTGGCCTTTCTATATGTAGGGTGCTTCAAACCTCCCTTGCCACTCTGCAATAGTAAATTTTGGATTACAAATAAACGGGAGGGTTGTTAAAAAATTTTCCTTTCATATAAATCTCTGTAACAATTTCAGAACTTTGCAGGTATGAAAATGGAATGTGCGTTATTTTCAATACTTTTCACGTATAAATTATATGGAAACAATCAAATATTTATAAAGCAGATCGTTATATCGTGCAGTCTTAAGAAATAAGAATATTCTCTCCCTTTTCAGTTATGAACTTTTTTTAAATAAAAAATTTGGACAAAGCAACCATTTTTTACATAACAATTGAAACTTTTGTTACCGTATTGGTAAAAGTATAGGAAATATGATTTTTTGTTGTTTTGGTAAAAATATATATTTTTCTACTCAGGAGCCCTGTATATATTACGTGAAGAAATTAATTACGTCACAATAATTATTAATCGGAAAATCCAGTAATGGGGCATTATACTCTGTCTAACTTTTCCCCTTACATTAACAATGAAAGAATTGCAGGAGCCCACACTATTGGAGAATATTCTTCTTTCTACGTGTAGCTTAATAAATATCAATTTTGTCGAATAAATACGTCCAAATTATACAAATAATAATAAAAGTTGAAACTCTCAAGTATATTGTATATCATATTTTACTCGAGAAGTAAGAGAAGAAATGTATTTCTTGTTTATTAGTTCGTTATTTAATATTATATAGGATTTTGTTATTGTTATACTTTTAATATTTTTAACTGTTGTGTTAGAATCGCAATTCTGATTTTTTTAAAGTGTTACAATGAAACAATTTCTGCACTTGAGCTCTCGAATTCAAACTCGCCGGATGCTCGAAAACGCTAAAAGCGTTGCCCCGGGTCTCAAGGAATGGGAATGTTCAAATTCACAATATTAATTTTTTAGATATAGGCTTCTATATTTTAACAAAGCATATTTAGAATTCTTATGTCATAAAATTAGGTGTAAGAATAAAAATTAAAAACTGGAAAGAAGATTTTTTTCCTAATATTCAATAAGTGATTAAAATATAAATTATCACAACTCGTACAAATTTTATTGGAACTGTTTGAAATTGAGTACACATATAAAGTATACTCAGCGAATGCCTGCAAAATAATAAAAAGTTGAAAATGACCTTTTGTTTAATAATATCCAACTGAAAATTAAGGCCCAGCGGTAACCACATTTTTCTACTTTCGGAGACAATAAGTTTCGAGGCCACTTCAGATTTAAAACAACTTCCAGCGAGAAAGTTGTTCTATATAGTTCAAAGAAAATGTCTGGAATATTTTAGATAAATTCATTAAAAATTGACTGAAATATGTACTTTGTAAAATAGGACGAGAGTCGGGTGAGTTATTGGATCCGAAAGCTCAACTGTACATACCTTCGATGATGATAAAATGTATTTTTATTTATAAGTATTTTTTTTTAAGTTGTACCTACAATATTCAGATTTTTTCCACAAGTGCATAAAGATAAGTATGAGAGTAGAGAATGTATTTAAGTACAAAATCAAATAATGTAAACAATGTCCATACATTTTATTATAGTTCTAAGAAAATAATTATTGTATGCGAAGAACATTATTTGTACATTTTTATTTGTGAATTTATTAATAAGTTCACGTGTTTGTTATGGTTACAATTTAAAAACAAATAATATTCAATAAATACTCACATATTGTAATAATAATGACTATTGTAATTAATCATTCTAAGAAAAGAATTATCCGTCTAGGCGAATCAAAAAATTTCTAATGGGGTCGTTCGAAAAAAAAATTCTTTTGTTTTTCAATTTTAACTTTAAATATTAAAATACAAAATTTCCAATGAAAAACGTATCGGTGGATATTTCCATTCACGAAAATATTGGAAGAAAGTGAATAGCCAGAATATAGTTCGGAAAGACCAGTCCAGGTATAAGGGTTCTAAATTTTTTGCAGTTCAACTCATGTACACGGCACACTCTCTTCACCTACCCCACTCACACACGTTAAACATAAAAGCACTGGTTCGTGGCACTAGCGCCCCGCGTTGCTGGTTCCCAAACTAAACATAACTAAGCCTTCCCCTGCCGTCTCGCTCCCCTTAGCGTGCATCAAGCTGCCCGCTGCATTGTCGCCTCTATACCTATCTTCCCTCTACGATCGAAGAGGAGTCTCTAGAGCAATTGCGAATGGCCGTACAGAACGGAGACGCGATTACAGAGAGAAGGTATGGAAAGTATACTTGTAAGAGAGAGACAGAGAATTCCGTCCGTACGTTCGGTCGTTTTTTTCGATTCACTCCCGTCCCAAAAGAATTTTCACCTAAAAAGTAAAGTTTAGTCCCATTCATTTGATGCCTTTCTTTGTGCGTACTGTGGGTGGGATTTAGATGCCGCTAATCTAATCAATCAAATCTCTCTGTCTATCTTATGAATCAGAATGAAAGGCGCAATGATCGACAGTAGACAAGTTGGACTTCTCGATCATCAACTATCGCCTCTCTCTTTCCGACCCATAAGATAGAAAGAGAGAATTGCAGTTGATCGTATAAAAATGATCGAACATCTCTCTCTAATTTCATTTGATAGAAAAAGAGATTCTATCTATCAGATAGAGCCATCGGATTCCCACCCTAATGTTTCGATCATATTGTAGTCCACCATTTTACTGAGAGTGATCTATACAGCGTGGAGACCAGCAGTGGGACCATGATCCAATTCACACCAGGTCTAGCCACGCGCAAGTAAAAAAAATTGCAGCCAATCAGCAACGATACCAGCTACACCGCCATATTGAATAAATGTACAGGGCGTTTACGACAATTCGCTCTGAGCTCGCTCTGAGCTCAAAGGGGAGCTCAACCTCTTTATAGGATATAATCTGACGGCCATGCAGTCTCATGAATTTCATTGGTTGAGCTCCCCTTCGAGCTCAGAGCGCGCTCTGAGCACTAATATCGTAAACGCCCACAGCTGGCGGCTGTGTTGAATGGTAACCAACATGGCCGCGGAGCTGGTATGCGCGATTTGGACGAAAATGGGACGTTGTTTGGCTAGACCATGAGTGAATTGGATCATGAGTGGGACTCCGATCCTGTTTCGAAGTCGAAAATTGAACGAATCTCTCTTTCTATCTCCACACGTAAGAAAAAGAAGTCCGTTCGATTTTCGACTTTCGACACGGTATCTGAGTCCCACTGCGTGGAGCCTTAGGCCCTGCAGTGGGACTCCGATACCGTGTTGAAACTGGAAAATCATACGGACCTCTTTTTCTAACGTATGTAGATAGAAAGAGAAGTTCGTTCGATTTTCGACTTCGAAACAGCATCGGAGTCCCACTGGTGTTTCAATCAATTACGTAAATTCACTTTAACAGTGAACCTACTCCAAAAGGCAAAGTTGCAAAAGAAAAATAGTAATTGCTATGTCCCCTAGGCGGCACTGATGTGCCATCGAAGTGTGTGTTTATTAGGGTGGTTCTTATTTATACTTGGTGGATTTTTTTTTCTCGAATTTCTCTGCTCACACCCAGCACTTTTGTTCGAATGCCAAAAAAAAATCTCGAAATTTGAGCAAAATCGGTTAATATTTAGGGGTGGCGCAAAGACCATGAAGTTTCCCATTGATTTAACATGGGAAAAAGTCAGCTTATTGGAAATCTAATATTTAAACGGGATAATATGTTACAAATAATTCCGTCTTTCAGTGTATTGTTGAGAATTCGTCAGAGAATAAGAATCAATCTTAAATTTTGAGGTTGAATAATTTTAAGCCACTCTTATGGGTCCCCAAAGAAAACCCCGTAAGTGACAAATTTAAATTTTACGTAATATTGCAGTTTATTGCCGCTTAAAAATTTAAAAAAATAAATAAATAATCATTAATCGATAATTTAAGAATACTCAGTTATTTTTAAACTAATATTTAATTTTTTGAAGCATTTTAATTTGTTTAAGCACTTAAGGGTATTCTTAAAAAGCAAAGTAGAACATAAAAATATTTCAATCTTTCGAAAAATAGAAAAAATAAAATATGTAGACAAAAAAATGTTCAAACAATTTAAATTTGTTTAAACATCTACGAGTATTCATAATAAACAAATTAGTACTTAAAAATATTAAAATTTGTCCAAAATTTAGTGAGATAAAATATTTTTCCTGCTTTTTTTATGTAAAATATATACTTGAACAAATACGTATTATTTAAAGAATTGTAAAATTATTTAAACAAATTTTTTGATTGTTATCATTGATTACATAACTCATAAATTCTAGAAAATACGTTCATTTCGCGAGTTAACTGAAAAATTTGTTTTAACAAATTAAAATTGTTTAAACAATTCAATATTATTTAAAAAATGACTTGGTATTCTTAAATTACCGATTAATGATTATTTATTTTCAAAAAACTTTTAAAAAGCGTCAATAAACCGCAATATTACGTAAAATTCAAATTTGTTACTTATGGGGTTTTCTTTGGGGACCCATAAGAGTGGCTTAAAATTATTCAACCTTAAAAGTTATGATTGATTCTTATTCTCTGGCAAATTCTGGACAATATACTGAAACACGGAATTATTTGTAACATATGATCGCGTTTAAATGTTATATTTACAAAAAGCTGACTTTTTCCCATGGTAAATCAATGGGAAACTTCATGGTGTTTGCGCCACCCCTAAATATTAACCAATTTTGCTGAAATTTGAAGATTTTTTTTCTGGGCATTCGATGAAAACTGGGGGGTGAGAGCAGAGAAATTCGAAAATTGAAAAATAAGGGCCACCCTAGTGTTCATTAGCATTAGCAATGGCGTCCCATTTCAGTACATGTCAGCATCAAACTTGGCACAAAACGTAAAACGTCGAATCACTAGATATTTCAGCAAATGATATTCTCCTACTAATCCACAGAAACACTTTCACTGGCTGACATGCCTTAGTGATTTAACGTATTGCATTTTGCGCCTAGTTTTACGCTCCTATGAGACTACCCTAAAAGTAAACCTAACCTGAAAATACATTTTGCATAAGGTTAGGGGGGGGGGGGGTGTCGTTGCCGCGAACTATAGTTCTTGCTACGTCCCCTAGGTGTCGCTGATTCGCCTCGCCACAATCTTTAAGTACCCCCACGAAATACGTTGGAGTGGGCATATCGCGCTTTAGAGTGTGCTATAAAAGCACAATTTACCAAATTGAAACACGGCCCTAGGTAACTCGATCTGAAGGCATATTTGCACCTCTCCTAAGAAAGTTCTCTCCCTCTCACTCTAACAGTGGAATAAACTATTATTCTAAAAATTCGTACTATCCTCACACATTAAAGTTAGAGGAAGTGAGTTTTTTTAACAGAGGTGTAAATGATTTGTAATGCTGGCTGTAATGATGAAAACTGTTGAGCCAATTTGAAGGTGATAGCGAATCACGATACAAATTGATGACTCTGTTATTTGTCAAGGACGTAAGTAAAATTGACAGAGAGGGAGAGAATTTTAATTCCACTGAGTACTATTTGAAATTCTTGTACGTAAAAAACGCAGTAAAGTCAAAGTAAGCGGCCATGTAAATTACATCAGGTATTACACTTTCCCATCCCTGCTTAGAATGGTCTGCTGGAAATTTTCCTTCGGAAACTTTGCATTGTCATATCCGATAGACTACTATTTATCATCAGAGACCGTGGCGATGTTTAAGAGTTGTCAAATTTGCTTGGCAAAAAAGCTGTATTTGCAAAATTGGTGATGAAATTGCTCGTCCGAGCAAACTATCATATATTTGCAAACGAACAACGAAAGAAATCACTCAGTAGTTTTATTTTGAGTGACGCTGTTTGGATGTAAAGATGCGATGTGTTGATGGTTGCAAGCAGACGATATGAACTTTCCAAGGCCTTCGAGGTAAACATTGAGAATTACTCCTCAACGTAGGTAAACGCAGAAGAATACCCGAGATGTGCGGGTAAAGTTTACCCACATGGGGTAATTTTTGTTGCAGGTAATCTTTACCCCGAAATCCGGGTAAAGATTACACTTAGTTTTTTCTGTGAAATGCTGTTAGAAAAAATCGACTTATTACGTGGAATATGTAGCATTGGTTGTTTAAAATATGTAAGGTGCTTTAAGGCTTTTCAATCCGTCGTTGATTCTTGTTTTTCTTCAACATTAAACACGAAATACGTAGATTGTATATCTGAGTTTGAGCGAAGTTACTGTGATTTGGATATTTCAATTACACCTAAAGTTCACGCTTTTTTTTCATGTCCCTGATTTTTGTTGTAAAGTTGAGAAAGGCCTTGGATTTTACAGTGAACAAGCCATGGAATCTGCCCATTCGGATTTTAAAACGACCTGGGCTAAATATAAAGTTTCGAGCACACACCCTCATTACCCAAGTAACTTACTAAAAGCTGTACAAGAGAACAATGCCCGACATGTGTGAAAATAAAATTTGTTTTTTCTCAGTATTGATATAAACTGATATTATATTTATTTACCATATTTCGTTAAATAAATTGAAAAAAATCTGCCCGCTTCGCGGGCACATTCTCATGGCGCGCTTCGCTCGCAAGTTTGAGCGCGCCTACGGCGCGCGACTGTTGGATCTCGCGCTTCGCGCTCGATCATATATTTA
>CAKNYM010038599.1:0-24298 GCA_932195095.1 Andricus curvator | reverse complement strand
ATATATATATATATATATATATATATATATATATATATATACCTTTAGAAAGGTACACATAAAAAATATATTCTATGGTTTTAATTCTTTACTCAAGATAATTTATGAATTAGGCGAATGATATCTGAAGCGAAAAGATGCAAAGAGCGAGTTTATAAAGAGACAGACAAGAACCAACTAGAAAATCGAGATGAGCTTAGCACGCGAGCAGGTGTGGTTCATCGGTGGAAAACGGAATTGGAACGATCCCTTCTTGATATAACTCAGGAAATTGAATTGCTAGAAGGGGAGCGACGACGTGTCCAGCAGTCTCTGTCAGTGCTCACGTTACCTGAATCAATTGATGGCGAGTTCTTGCAGCTTCGTTCCACTAGGCTGGAACCAGATTTAGTCAACGATGATGTTGAAATTGAATTAGTCAAGGTAGATTACTTTTAAAAATTGAATTTTCAATTTCTTAAACGTGAGACACTTTTGAAAAAAAAGTCTGTTCTGGCGATTTTAAATTTTGTTGCTTCACGCGACATCTCTTAAAGGGCAAATAAATTAAGAACTGCGTTTACCTACTGTTTGTTATTTATCTTCGGAAAAGAACGTCAGTAAAATCACCTACCGTCAACCGGGGCGAATCGCTACATTTTTTCACAAACCATGACTTTGACGTGATGTAGGAAGTGCCTAAATTGTCTCAAATTTTTAATAACTGTTAATATGTGTTTTTTAATGTCACAAGAAAAGATATTCCACAGATCATTTTAAAAAAACTATTCAATAAATGTATTAAGTACAACTACAATTACCTACACAACAGGTAGCTGTAGCAATTAACCCCGCAATGAGGCGAATCGCTGCACTTAATGATTTCTACTTATTTAAAGCATATATAGAAATATTATCCCTATCTGCAACCAAGTATAAGTTGCATGTGCCTAATTCCTACAGACCTACACAATGAATTTAATAATAAACCTTTGACGATTTTTTAAAAATTGTTGTAGCGATTCGTCCCGGAGTGTAGTGATTCGCCCCGGTTGAAGGTGCTGATTCGGAATTTCGCTCAGAGATATCACGTCAAGGGAGAAATGAGCGGCAGATGAAAAAATTTGAACCTTCTTATGCTTCTTCCATTCAATATCTTTAATATTATTTTAATTTAGGAACTAGCACTCTGCTCAGAAATAAGAAATCTACTTGAGAGAACTAAAGAGCAAATTGTAGAACAATTGCTTGAACTAAGAAGTACTAAAAATCGTATGGAATGTGACTGGACAGACAAAAAGGATGCTTATGAAATAGATGCCCTCTGTGTAGGATTAAATAACTCTTCTCCTTTAATTTTATATAAAGCAGGAGCTACAAGAGTTCCATCAGAGTAAGTAAAAATATATAGTTTTCTCCTAAGCAGTCGTCTATGTTCTAACTTTAATTTTTCAGAATTGAATTTTCATAAGATTATAGTATATGTAGATTGATAAAATAGAAGATCTTTAAAAATAAATATTGATTGTACTATCCTGTCAGAAGTTTCGAGTAGGAAATAATTCCGGGTAAATCGGAACAAATCTTAAATACATTTTCAATCCGTACATCAACAACAAATTCAATTCGACCCCACATTTCAATACTTTTCAATCTTTACGTCCAATCCGAATGAATTCGAGCATGGATTTGATCATGGTTTGGTTTACGGGTTGAGAAAAAAAATAGAAAAATTTCATCATTTTGGATCAGATACAGATTTTGGAAGGATTCGAATTGGTTCGGATTGAATTCTTGTCCAAAACTTTCGCCAGACTATACAAAAATTAGTTATTAAGCTGTGATTTCAACTAGACAAACAACACCTGATGAGTATGATCATTTCACCAAAGAAGCCTTAGCAGCAGCAGAGACAGCAAGGCAACGTTCAGCGAACTTACGATCTACTGTGGACGTAAACTACTCTAAGTCACTTCAAGATCTTCGAACTCAGTCGAATCGCGTAAATTCTGCTCTAGCTGAAAAAATTACTCTCACGGAGCAAGTCTGTGAAAGTTTGGAAAAAGAGTTGCTGAAAGTAAGAAATGTCAAAATTGTTGGTTTCGAGTACATAGACTGAGGTGCTTCTAATTACAGATTCCGCTACCAACATTTACCCACAGACGGAAGTTTTGATAGGTTCTTGTCCATGCTAAACGGTTCGTGTCCCTGGCGAACCGAACGAACGGAGCGGATACGCTACAGCGTATCCTCACAGTATCCACATCGTATCCTCTCCGTATCATGCAAGAAGAACTCATTAAAAAAGGAAGATGAACATTTCACTTGTTGAAATTCGGATTCTACGTGAAATTTTGCGTTAAAAGGTCACGGAGTAATCGCAATAGTTTTTCTTGCAACATTAAAAACTTTAAAAAAATATAATACTTATCGATAACGTGGGCTGAAGGCGACTTCAAACGCATCGTCGACGGATAACGCCTATTAACTGTTACTGAACGACGATGCGTTTGAAGTCGCCTTCAGCGCACGTCATCGATAAGTATTATATTTTTTAACAGTTTTTAATGTTGCAAGAAAAACTATTGAGATTACTCTGTGACCTTTCAACTCAAAATTTCACGTCGAATCCGAATTTCAACAAGTGAAATGTTAATCTTTCTTTTTTAATGAGTTTCTCTTGCATGATACGGAGAGGATACGATGTGGATACTATAAGGATACGCTGTAGCGTATCCCTTCCGTTCGTTCGGTCCGCCAGGGGTCCCAGCTAAATCTTTGAAAACCTCAATTCTCAATCCAGAAAGATAATTGTTTAATGATAATGATCTACATAATTCTAGAAATTTTGAAACGAACCCTTTCAGCACGGACGCGATCTCAACGAAGGTTCCGGATATCGATAAATGTGGGGGTAACGACATTCTTTGCTAATATAAAAAAATGTATAATTTTACAACAGTGTCTGCACGAGCTTATAAGCACAGAAAATATGATTGAAGATCTTCGAGGGTCAACGAAAAGTCTCAACGATGCTTTGAAAGTTACCCAAACCCGTCTTGGAAATCGACTTCTTCGGCGAAATGTCGAGAGTTGTCGGGATATACCTCAATATGGGTAAAAATTTTATTTAAGTAAAAATTCTTGCTAAAAAAACAACCTAATTTTCTTTGTACTTTCAGTCTGATTGAGGAAGCGAAAACTTTAGGAGAAAGTATATCAGCATTAACTTCTCAACTAAGAAGAGCCGAAAATTCACAAGCTGGTTTGGTAAAAACGAGAAACGATTTGGAAAAAGAGATCATCGTCAAGCGAAAGTCATTATATGTTGATAGAGATCGTGGATTGGTTCTTCGATCTTTTTATCCATCTACTACAGCTCTCTTAGGTCACGATAAATGAAGAGTATTCTTATCGACATTTGCTGTCAATTTCAATGGGAACTGATTCTTGGCCATGCTACGAAAAATCTTGAACATGATTATCAACTGGAGTTTCCTTAATATCGATATTATCGACATATTTAAAAACCTTTGAATAAGTAAATTGGTCTAATCACAACAGAAATTATATTTAGCAGGAATATCAGTTACAGAAATTTAAGACTAGGAATCTAATAATCTGCTTATTTACGAACTTCCAATTTTTTATAAATGTATGTAGTTTTTTTTATGAATCCTTTTCATATTTCTTGAATTCTCTAATTTGAATGCATTTATCGTCTTTTAATTTGTACTGTTAACTTTATTCAAATGACAAAAAAATAAATAAATAAAAATGTCCTAATGTCTTTTGAACACGATTCTTTTGTTTTCCTTTTTAAAGCCTTGATCTGTCAAGTTTAGTCAAAAGCTGATTTTTGTTTTATTTTATATTATATCATATTAAACTTATATTAAGTGTACTGAAAAAGAATCATGCCTGAAGAAACACAAACTCAACAAATTAAAACAGAATTAAATTCTGAAAAACATTTGCGTATCAATTCCGAAGAACCTGAAAAATCTGATTTTCTTGATAGTGATAAAGGGGTTTTTTTAAAAAAAGATAATGAAGCCAAGAAATGTCCCCCAGCTTCGTATAGAAGAGATTGTCCTCGATTTGAAGCCTGCCCTGAGAAACTTCCAGAGGTAAGATAACTTGTAATATGGACAGGAATTAAGTTTTGATGTTGATAATATTAGATATTCTAGAATAATTCTGAAATTGTAGGGAAAGTCGAGAGAAAAATATGATGATTTCATTTGCCCTTCGATACGAAGAGTATTACCATCACCACCCTTAGGTCCACTATCTAAATCAGTTCCTTTAGATTATTGGACACCTTTAGCAAAAATGACAGGCACGAGACAAAATGTTGATAAATACTCTCTTACTCGATACAGTACAGATGAATACCGAATTCGATATCAAGCTTTGTTCCACGAAAACAACGAGAATGTCCACAATGGATCGTAATTATTCCAAATAAATACAGTACTTTGAATATGTAGGTATTATCAGAGATGGTATTATGGTATTGAAACATATAATTTATTATTCAAAGTACACATGATCCATTTCAAATCAGGCAGGTTCCACGCTACAAGTTGCAAAATCTCTCGCCGATGAAATATGTTGTTTTTAAGAGGAAATTTGGCGACACTTATTCTTTCAATTTCATGGAAAAAATACTCCAGGCCTCAAAATGGTTTAGCCTGAATAAGCCTAAAATCATGCCTTTCTTATATACGCAGAAATTTTAAAAAAATAACAAAGGTGCGGTTTTCCAGAAATAAAATGTAAATGTCTGAACTAAGTCAAAAACTGTAAAAGTTTAAATAAAGTATTTGGATTCGAAAAAATGTCTGTTGCCTAATTTCTTCTCAAAAACAAATTATTTTATAACTAAGTGATTCTGCAACTTGAAATTTAAAACCTGCTTGATATGAAATAGATGCGACCAGTACCAAAATGTTTATATTGGTAAAAATTTTGAAACTTCAATTGATTGTTGAAGAAAGCGGCGATCAACCTGAAATTTTCGAAAATGCTACAATTGACACAGTAATCTGTAGACTAAAATAATTGTGAAGGAAATTGAAATACTATGAAAAACTTTAAATATTCTTTAATGGACAGTGCAATCAAATACATATTTGGGATACTTTAAGACGCTTTCGAAAATATTATCCGGTGACAAATACATCACGCTTCCTATAATTGTTCTGGGGAGTCATCATCACGTCATCATCATCAGTGAACATCAAGTGCTTCAGCAATTATTTGTGTAAAGTAGCTTCAAGAGCATCTCTTATTTGAATCTCTGTGGCGCTTCTGCGATTTTTTCGATCGATGGTTTTTATGCATAGGGAATAGCATAAAAACGATCGATCAAAAAATTCGTAGAAGCGCAATCGATATTCAAACAAGAAACGTTCTTGAAGTTGCTCTACAAAAATTGTTACTGAAGCACTGATGCTCACTGATGATGGTGAACCGTATACATCGGGTTTCTCTGTAGAACAAAAAGGAATTTCAACAAAGTTCGCTGAGCTTGAATCAGAAGACAATTGGCGCTATAAAATGGATATATATTTAGTAACCGAGCAAGCTACTGTAAAAAACTTATATCGCACAGTAATGGAAGAAGCATGAAGACTAGTGTGTTTTTAAAAATAAAATTTAGTTTTTCTCATCCCCTAGTTTTGTTCGAATGCACAGAATCGCACTCGCACAGAATCACCTATTCTGCGCAATTGTATCACAAATAACTAATGTCATAAATTAGGAAGAAAAATATTAAGAGTATAACATTAAAAAATGGTCTACAGGCTTATATTTTTTATTACTCCATTAATTCACCTGAAGCTAAAGCAATGAATACAATTGTCTTCTTAGATCATTATTTTTGGGTATACAAATTTTTTCTTTCCGATACTTTTTGCAAGATTCTAGGTTGCTAAATTGATCTCTATGTTTTTTTATCTTAGCTCGCTCGAACTTATCACTATTTTACTGGTCCGTAAGGTTCTGGTCAGATAAGTCCTGGTCCGTAAGGTCCTGATTCCGCAGGATATCCTGGCAGTCAACAGTCTTCATTTCCATCATCAATAACAATAGCATATCCTACTGCTAGTATTGCAAAAAATAGCATCAAAAGTCTCAAATGATGGTTAATGTTGAATGTTTATCTGAAAGTAAAAAAAATCTAATTTTATCATCAGATTAAATATTTAAAAAAAATGGTTTTTGTATGACAGATTCGTACTTTACTGACATTTTGTCAGTAAAACTCGCGCTCACACAAAATGATATATCGATATGAAAATGATAAAAGAATGAGGATATTCGTACGGCCGGCCGTGCTCAATATTTCAAATCGATTGAGGGACCTGGAAAGGTCTTACATGGTGGGGTGTGGTGGATAAAATTTTCACCAATCATGCCATTACATATACCGGGTGTCCAAAAAGTCCCGGGACAGCTGAATATTTCATCAGGTAAGATATTTTTCAGGGCGGTCAAGGTCATTCTTGAAGGAACTTTCAACAAGGAATTCAATGGTGACCTTTATTTTGATCTTAACCATGACATTCACGGTCATTTCAAGGTCAAATTGATTTTTTAAAATGGGAACCTTTATTTTTGACCCCGGGAACTGAGAGAGCGGAAAATTTTACGTCCATATATGACCTTGACAAGTCGAAAATTTGACCTGGAAAGGTCAGGGCAAGGTCAAACAACGTGCAGCAGGATGACTCGACTGGCATGCATTTTTGAAGAAAATGTCCTGGTGAAGGTTCTGGTCATAGACAAGGTCAAAGTCACCAATCGATCGAGAGTATAAAATGCTACAACTCTTGCGTTGAACATTTTCTTCATAAATGCATGCTGGTCGAGTCATCCTGCTGTACGTTGTTTGACCTTGCCATGACCTTCCCAGGTCAAATTTCGGATTACTCAAGGTCATGTCTGGACGTGAAATTTTCCGCTCTCTCAGTTCCCGGGGTCAAAAATAGAGGTTCCCATTTTAAAAAATCAATTTGACCTTGAAATGACCGTGAAGGTCATGGTCAAGATCACAATAAAGGTCACCATTGAATTCCTTGTTGAAAGTTCCTTCAAGAATGACCTTGACCGCCCTGAAAAATATCTTACCTGAGGAAATATTCAGCCGTCCCGGGACTTTTTGGACACCCTGTATATCGCAATGGCCGGCAGCACGAATAGACACTTCGTAAGTAAAAGGCACTAAGGAAAGTTTGCATAGCCTTACAATTTTAAAATTCAAATTTTTTTTTCTAATTATTGGAAATATTTTTTCTGTGATTCTAAAAATGTATACCCCCTACAGTATAGGCGGGATCAATTCTACACAAATGAGCTCTACACAGCGAAAATCTACACCACAAAACTCTATAGCCATAATTTTTCTTCGTTATTCAACAAAATTCATATTCAACGTAATTAAGTTCTACATGATAATACCCCACAAAAGCCAATTTAATCATTTTTTATCATTATAATTTTAAAAACTCTACACAAATAAATTAGAGAAGAAAATTTTACACGTAACAATGCAAATTAATTGAAAAGGCATTGTTGTGTGCAGGTTTCTATTGTGTGGAGTTTTTAGGATGAAAATTATATTAAATCGTTAAATTTACTTGTGTAGAGTATTCTTGTGTATAATTTGATCAAACTAGTTAAACTTTGACCAAAATTAATGTTATTTTCATTTTGTGTAGAATTTTATGGTATAAATTTGAGGTATGTAGGCCTGTCAAAAAGGACTATTTGTATCTAAATTTTTGTACAAATAACCAAAGTTGCAGTTTTGACCTCTTTGTACCAAAAAATGGTATCTTCTAGAATTTCTCGATATACCTTGATCTGTTTAATTATTAAATATTTACTGTACGTTTCGTTATCTAATTTTAAGTATTTGAGAGCTACCACCTTTATGATTTCTTCATATTCTTCTGAGAGCACTCTCGCTTGGGGGAAAAAAATGAAGGAAGCGTGTTACAATACAATATGTATATCCGAATTCCCTTCCAACACATCAATTGTGGAATGTGTTCGATTTGCCATGTTAAAGCCTTTTTATCCTTACAAAGCGCTAAACGCCAAAATTTCGGACCATTTTCAACTTTCTTCATTCCCTTAACAAGTTCACTGCGTGCTCCCAATTCCATGATCCAACAAAGAATGGTCTCGCCACGCGCATCTAAAAAAAGTGAACCAATCAAAGGATCTGTAGGTTGCGCGTGGCGAGACCATCCCGGTAAGAAGAGAAGAATTCAAAAAATTCAGAATCTGAATTCCCATTAATACGTGAATATTCCTTCATCGAAAGTTCCACCAACGAGTAGAAAAAAAGCAAAACCTATTCCTTTTAATCGACTTGGAAAAATTTAATAGAAGTGTATTGAGAGGAATTAAAAAATGGAGGAATGCAAAAGAAAGAATAGAAAGAAAGAGAATAATGTCACTTTGAAGACACAAAAGCTAGTCTTTTTAATCCACTAAGAAAAATTTAATGGAAGCGTATTGGAAGGAACTAAAAAGTGGAGAAATGTCAAAGAAAGAATAGAAAGGAATAGAATAATGTAACTTTTAAGGCGAAACTGTGAATTGAAATGAATGCATTTTTTTATTAATCTATCGAACAGAAACATATTTTGACTGATTTCATATGAAATCTGTCTTGTAACACGCACTACTGCTGTGCAAATTTGCATGGATTGCACAGCCACACAAAAAAAGTATACGGAGTCAAAAAAACAATCTATATAACATTGTAGTAATATTGGTCCAGCATAGTCGAAATCCAAATTTTTTAAATTTTCTGCTTACCATTTTTTTTGTTTGACTTTGAATTCTTGGTTTAGGTTACATTTTTGCAACTTGACTGCTAAACATCTGAAATCGTTTTTAAGGTTTATTAGAGGAGAGAGGAGATGTTTAGTGGCCAACTTGCACAAATTTAACCTAAACCATAAATTCAAAGTCAAATACAGAAAAAAGTGGTAAGCAGAAAACGGTATGGATAAAGGATGAAAAGTTAAGACAATATAAAATATTATTATTAAAATCACTGCACCGTTATGGTAGACAAAAAAATTGAAATTTCCAAACTTATATTCCACAAAAACGAATAGAAACTATGCAAGTGCAGATATTTTGTGGACAGATTAAAAAGAATTAAAATAATCGAAAACGAAGCATGTCAGAATGAAATTAAAAATAACCATGACAAAAAAAAATTGAAATTTCCAAACTTATGTTACACACGGAGGAATAGATACCATGTAAGCGCACACATTTTGTGGACGAATTAGAAAGAATTAAATTAATAGAAAATACAGCCAACAGCCATACCCCGCTGAAAAAACCAGTTCTCGTCAGATCACTGAAGTTAAGCAGCGTTGGGCGCGGTTAGTACTTGGATGGGTGACCATTCGAGAAAACTGAGTGCTGTTGGCACATCGTGGGTGTGGTGAGCCTACACTTGTAGTTATTTACTACAAGAAACCACCTAGAAACACTACCCGAATCGGGTAGTGTCACGCCTACCCTGAAAGGGAAATGGCTTAATGGTATACATACATACAGCATGTAAGTATGGAATTAAAAATAACCATGAGAGGTGTGTCCACTGCTCGCATTAAGAGGAATTAAAAAAATGGAAAATATGTTCGCCTGCATGTAACACAACACAAGTGGCAATCGTTAAGGAAATAGAAAAGAATTGGTTTCGGAGATAAACCTATTCTTTCGTTGGGCACTTCTCCCGATGTAAAATTAGCACATTCAAAAAAATTTTATAATGCTCACTCTTTCGTTTATATCTGAAAATATTAATTTTTCTCTATTCTTCTCTTCTTACCGGGATACTTTGTTGGATCATGGAATTGGGATCACGGAGTGAACTTGTTAAGGGAATGAAGCTTTAAAATGGCAAATCGAACACATTCCACAATTGATGTGTTGGAAGAGAATTCGGAATTGGACACAGGTTACAAAAAGGTGTTTCATCATGAAAATTCCCATAATAGTTTTCTTTTGCTAATGATTTTTAAGCTTACAGGAAAGTTCAAATAGTTTACTAAGAAATCTGCAAGTCGTCGATACTTTATAATGTTCAGACGATATTATTATAAATTATGGCCAATTACGGCCAGTAATTTTCGGCTGTCGTCTTGCCTGTCATTTTCCCTGTCGTTTTCCTGTAGTCGCGAAAAAACTACATGGAAAAAATGAAAAAATGACAGGCCTGTCATTTTTTTCCTGTCATATATTTTCGTAAAGGATAATTGCATTTGAAATATATTTGACTCGCAACTACACATAAACACGATATCGAGAAAACAATAAACTTATTTTTCGTAAATTCTTATATACGGAATACCTTCCCTGTATTTTCAGGTGCTTGTAGAGGTCTGCGCCGACGTCATTTTGATCGGCGGCGGCGTTTAGGCTAAATTTTGTTCGGCGCTCGCGTGACGCCGTTCTCAATTTTCGGCGGCGGCATGGCGGCGTTCATGTCGGCGCGTGTTTCTGAAAGAATCTTTTTTTCGTTTATTTCTTTTTTTATAAATAGGAAGAAGATAAAAAACCAAATTTATTCATAAAATTGTATAAATTCAATAGAAACTTCGATTTAAATTTTAAATGTATTTTTGGTATTTTTGCCACTATATCTGTAGCAGCGTTATCAACACTGAATTTCTCTACAGGTTTTTGAAAGATTATTGCCATTATATGTTACATTACCATGGTTACATTTAGTATGCTGCTTCATAGATTATTATTGAATCTTCTTTAAACTTGAATGATAATGATAATTTTTAAATCTATGATTCTAATACTAATACTATGTTTTAATGGGTATAAACAGCTCCTGCAAACAATAATTCGGGAAAGCACCGTGTTATGATCTATAAGGCAACTCTGCCTTATAGAGGCTTCTATCGAATGCGGCAAATTAGATAATTAAGCACTTGAAAAATATATTTTTAGTATTCCTTTTTATACTTCAATCGTTCTTAGCCAAATTATAGTCAATTTATAAAATTATAGTAAATAACTAAATGTAAAAATTAATAATTAAGATTCTCCTTTCAGGCTAGCAGCTTTTAATGCTCTTAGGTCTATGGAAAAGGCATTTGCAGAAACAGAAAAAGAAGTTCTCGACAATGATATCAGATTAAGTGCAAGGGCTGGTGTTCTCTTCAGATGGAAAGTGGAATTAGAACGAGACATTACAGACGTCGTATGTGAGATAAGTTATATCCAGGAAGAAAAAAATCGATTAAAAAGATGCATACATGCTATTGGTTTGGTTCAATGTATTAATAAAGATATGAAGAAAATTAGGTGCCTAAGAATGGAACCAGATCTTATTCGAGATCCAGTAGACGAGGAAGCAATCAAGGTATTGATCAAACATATTTTCACATTTTTCCATTAAATTTTTGTTTATGAAATTGTATTAACAATATTCGAAATATAAAAATTATGAAATCATCTCATCTTTTAGGAATCAGTTTTATGCGATGATATTTTAAATGTTCACAAAAGATGTGCAGATCATTTAAGCTTACAACTTCAGGAACTAAAGGAAGCTAAAAAAAGGTTGGAATGCGATTGGTCGAGAAAAGAAGAAGCTTATGGAATTGAGACCACCTGTCGAGGATTGAGAAACACTTCCTCCAACCTTTTGTGGAAACCTGGATCTATCAGAATGACACAAGGGTAAGATTTTAGTCAAATTTAAATTATAAACTGAAATATTTTTTAAAAAATCAGTTCGTGAACGGTTTCGTAGGCAAACCTACCAATATGTTTTGTACCACTACTACTCACCTCTTCTTCCAACCTTCAGGCATTTCTCCTTAACCTTCTATGATACTAACCACTCCTCTGCCACTCAATTAATATAACCTCACTCCACCCTTCACCAACTTACCTCCTTCCACCTCCTATCTGCCCCTTCACCTCTAAGGCCCCATTCCGCTCCTCCTCTCTCAGCCCACTACCCCTCTACTTCTTAACTCCTCAGATGTTCCTCTCCATTTAACGCTTCTCTCTCTATAGGCCTAACCACCTATACCCCACTCACACCTCCTATAGAAACCACTCAGAGATATGTCCTCTTGTTTTAAAAGGATATTTTTTATACAAACTGAATTTCCTCTTAAATTTAAGGTTAAGGGGACTTTAATTTGTTTTCAAAATAATCTTTTTGCAGCGAACATTATCCATTTGCTACAAACTTCACCAAATCTTGCAGCCAAATAATTATGTTTGTGTAAACAATATTTTCAAATGTTTCAAAACAAAAAAGGCAAAAGAGGACGATGCTTTTGTTTCAACACAACTATTTCTCTGAGTGAACCGTAAAAATAATAAAAAATACAGATTTTTAAAAAACAGTTTTCGAATTTAGTCTACTCAATTAAAATCCTTGAGGGTGAGTATTAAGACTATTTTGAACTTAATCTTTATTCGTAGACAATCAACACCATCCAGTTACGAGCAATTTTGTAAGGAGTCTATTCTCCAGAGTCAGAATGCTTTGCAGAGGTCTCGAACTTTACGTTCTAATATGAAAAACATTTATGAAACCTCTGTTCGAGACCTTCGAGCACAAGCAGATCGGGTAGATATTGCTTTAGATGCAAAAATTGAAGAAACACTTAAAGCTTGCTGCAGACTTGAAAATGAATTAGCTAAAGTATGATTATATGTTCCCTTACCTCATGCTTTAATTTGTTCAAATTATTTAAATTATTATTTATTTTTAATTTGTTCAGAAAATTCAATCGACTGCTTCAATTTTTGCAGTGCTTACAGTCTTTGTCAGAAACAGAGGCATTGATGGGAAAAATTAGTAATGCTGTTAAACAACTGGATGGAGCAATGAAATGTGCTCAGACCCGTTTGGACAATCGTCTTCGTCGCGAACTTGTTGAAAGCTGTCGCGACATTCCCCAATTTGGGTAATATATTTCATGATTATGTAAAATAGGGGAGAGGAGGCTCAACTAGCGCACCTAATCGACATAGTGAATTTAAAAGAAATCTCTAGAAAAAAAATTATGAAAAGTAATTTTATTTGGGTGACTTGATATCTTGACAATGTTTAATCAATAATTCGTCAATATATAAAAAACTGCTGCAAAGTACGAGGTCTGTCCGAAAAGTATCCGACCTTGTACTATAACTTTGTTTCTAGTTGTGACATAGTTAAAAACAGGTATCTACCGTTTAGGTCGGCCCTCTGTGAGGCCCCCTAAGTGACACGGACCTGCGAATCTTTAGTCGACTAGTGTACGCAGTTGCGTAAACGTCTAACCACGTACGCCTCGCATTTTAGGATGACGGAACGCACTGAACAAAGGGTGTGCATCAAATTTTGCCAAAAACTTGGCCATTCATGTTCGGAAACCATTGTTACGATTCAGAAAGTGTATGGTGATGAATCTATGACTTATGAGTCTACAAAAAGGGAATATTAAAATAAAATCAAGACAGTGGTCAAAGTAGACGCCATGTGCTTACAAACAAGGGTCTCGTAGCCCATTAGGATATTAATTAAGTCACTTTCCATACATCCCATCCTTCCCTTAGGGCACGGGGTAAAGTCGGCTAAGGTAAAGGTAAAAGTCTGCTAGGATACGGCATGATGTCGGGTAGGGTACGAAGTAAAGTCAGCGAAGGTGCGGAGTCAAGGTATGTAGATTACGCGGTAAAGTTGGATACGGCTCAGGGTAAAATCGGCTATGGTACGGGGTAAAGTCTGTTATGATATGGGGTACAGTCGGCAAGGGTACCGGTAAAGTTACCTAGGATACGGGTTAAAGTCGGTTAGGGTAAGTTAGTTAGGGTACAAAGGAAAGTCGGCTAGGATACGGGTAAAGTTATATAGGATACAGGTTATAGTCGCCTAGGGTATAAGGTAAAGTCGGCAAGGGTACGGAATCAAGTTATCTAGGTACGAGGTAAAGTCGGCTAGGGTATTGAGTAAAATCGGCCAGGATACGGCGTAAATTCGGCAAGGGTACGGGTAAATTACCTAGGATACGGGGTGAAGTCGGTTAGGATATAAGGGAAATTCGGCTAGGGTGCGGGTAAAGTTATCTAGGATACGTGGTAAAGTTAGGGTACAAGGTAAAGTCAGCAAGAATACGGAGTAAAGTTATCTAGGGTACAGGGTAAAGTCGGCTAGAATACGAGGTAACTTTGATTAGGGTACAGGGCAAAGTCGGCCAGATATGGTGTAAATTCGGATAGGGTACGTTGTATTGTCGGTTAGATACGAGGTAAAGTCGGCTAAGGTATGGGGTAAAGTCGGGTAGAAAAAAAGTACGACGAGTGGGCGGATGGACCACCGATCTAAACTATAAGAGATCGAGTTTTTATAAAATACAAAATAATGCATTAACAATTGTTCATTTATTTTTGTATTAATATTTCGCTCCTAATTTCAGTATCAAAACCTTTAATTTTTAGACACTTGTTTTTAATTTGTGAACTTGTTATTCTGTTCACTTCAATGGTAAACTATTCGTTTTAATATTACAGATAATTTCCGGATAATTAATTCTTTAAAATAATGGTTGAATCAGTGGAGTTGGAAAGGGGATTTTGGATTGTAAGAAGCGTCTTCGAGAATAGAATACATCACCGTATTAAAAAAGATAGTTTACAGGACTTGGTATAACTGCCAATACTGTAATGAAAATTCTGAAAATTTTCGAATTTTTCCAATTCTTTTTTGGCATTCTGCCGATATTTAATGAATCAGTTTCAATCTTTTTTGTTTGCAATCTCAGTATGTGTGGATGAACCTTCAAGCTTTCCAGCAGACAGATGATAAGTCTATAAGAGGTTGAATCAAAAGCTTTGCGGTGGTGAATCCAGACCATCGACAGGCAGTGCTGGTGGGATGCTGAGTCTTTGCAGATGCACCTGCCAATTAGCAGGTTCTCTCGGCGGCAGCCTGCTCTACCTTTTTTCGAGTCACGTTATTCGTACATCGCAGCTGAAAATTCCTGTACAGGAACCTCGGAGGATCATCCACATGTTCCTGTACACGAAACTGCACACGAACCTGTACAGGTAATCTTGATGGTTCCTGTGCAGGAATTTGGCGAAGGAAACTGTACATGATCCTGCAAGGGAACCTGTATACAAGCTAACCTTTGAATGGACCTGTACAGGTTCCCTCACAGAGTCAATTGAGATGTGGGTTCATGTTCAGGATCCTATACATGAACTTGCATAGGAACTAATCCGCGAGGGTTCGCTAGTGGCTTGGCTCTCTCGATAGTGAGTTGGTTCTTCAAGGGCAGAAAAGGAAGGCAAGTTTATAGCTGTAAGCAACATCAGTTTTCGCAATGGCTTTCTGTAAAGGACCCTATACGTGTTTCTGTACAGGATCCTTCCAAAGGTTCCTTTGACGGCATTCTGTAAAGGATCCTATACACGTTTCTGTACAGGCACCTGTATAGGATCATTCAGAGGTTCATTTGTCGGTGCAGGTTCCTTAGTAGGATCATTTACAGTTTCCTTTGCCAAATTCCTGCACAGGAATCGTCAAGATTGCTTGTACAGGTTCGTGTGCAGGTTCCTGTACAGGAACATGTACAGGATCCTTCAGCTGGGATCTCTCTCCACACAGATGCGATTCTCCGAACAATCATGTCGTTCAGGATAGCTGTAAAGATCTTATACAGCGCGTTCAAATAAGATATTGGCCTCTATAGATCCTAGGGTTTTGAGTGCAGACTGCAAAGCCAGCGTCCTAACACCAACCATTACGGGATGGGCGTCTCCGACTTTAAGCATGAGGTGAAGATGCGAGCCAGATGTGTATGTAGAAGTTCTTGATACCATCTGGTCCTGTGATTGATGGACATTCCTCCTCAGATTTTATGAGGTTCTTGCAAAGCTCCTTGAAGCGGATGATATTTTCAGTGTCTTCCTTCTAATTCAGAGGTTGGATCTCCTAAATCTCTCTCCAAAAAGTCTCTACCTCGTTGGGCTTGGGTGGATTTTTGACCGAAACAGGGAGATCGCTGAAGAGGCGCGATGGGTCAGCGAGAACCCAGATAGCACAAAAAACTCTGTGAAGATTTCCTGAAACTTGCAATGTAAGGTTGGGAATATTGCATTGAAAGGTTAAGGCAAGGTTCGGTCAATCAAGAAAATGTCCGCTTGTGAGGGAATGTTGCATGGCAAGTTTCAGGACAGTTTGGAAGATTTATTTAACTTAATTCGATGCGCAGTAGTTTTCTATGGGACATATGGCTGCGCAGTAGTTTTTTTGACACTCCTAGTATACCACCAGACATACGTATCATGATAATTTCCCATATTTATATAAAAAAAGAAAAACCAAAAAATAAATAAAAATTTTTATTATTTTTTGGTTTTTCACTTTTTTTAAATATGGGAAGTAGTCATGATACGTATGTCTGGTGATATACTAGGAGGGTTAAAAAAACTACTGCGCAGCCGTAGGTCCCATAGAAAAATACTGCGCATCAAATTAAGCTAAATGAATCTTCCAAACTGTCCTGAAACTTGCCGTGCAACATTCCCTCACAAGCGGACATTTTCTTGATTGACCGAAACTTGCCCTAACCTTTCAATGCAATATTCCCACCTTAAAATGCAAGTTTCAGGAAATCTTCACGGAATTTTTTGTGCTATCTGGGAAACTGTTGATTCTCCCTGATCCATCTCTCCCTCTTCTGTATTCCCCTCCTTGCGTCAGATAACACCCGTATTTTGTCAACAATGTGCTGCTTGATCGTCAGCAGCTTTGACTTGTTCAGTGTGTGATTCAAGATCCTCAGTTCGTAGGCGAACTTTCGGACCCTTTCAGTGAACGGCCTACCAGGTGTTATGTAATCAATAACACACTGAACACGGGACGCATTCTGTCTTGCCCATCCAATCTTCTTGTTCAGTTGATGCAAACGTCTTTTGGTCTTTTGATCCATCGTCGGTTTTAGCCTTCGATTTGGATCAGCCAAAGATCTCGCCGGAACGTAGTATATATAGAGAGACGCACATTTTTTAAAACCTTCTTTTTGGACTCCTGAGGTCGAATTATGTCAAGATATCTCAAAAAATAAGTCTATGAAGAAGCAATTGTTATTTATTATACAGGGTATCCAAAAAGTTCCGGATCCCCTGAATATTTCCTCAGGTAAAATATTTTTCATTGAGGTCAAGGTCATTCTTAAAGTAACTTTTAACGAGAAATTCAATGGGGACCTTTAATTTGATTTTGAAGATGACCTTAAAGGTGAAATTTCCCGCTCTATCGATTTCCGATGTCAAAAAGGGGGGTTTCCATATTTTTAAAAGTGGACCTTGAAATGGCCTTTAAGGTTATAGTCAAGGTCAAATTAAAGGTCATCATTGAATTCCTCGTCATAAGTTACTTTAAGAATGACCTTGACCTCAATGAAAAATATTTTACCTGAGGAAATATTCAGGGGGTCCGGAACTTTTTGGACACCCCGTATATTGCGGAGGAGTGCAGCTGCGTCAAGTTACCTGCCATTTCGGATGATTTAGTGCACCGCTAATATTATTTAATAATATATTAATAACTATAATTGAATATGGTTTAACTTACATTTGAATTACGCAGGAAGGATTCAATTTCACGAAAATCCTCTTCCTAATTGTATGCCTAAAGTTCAAAGAAGATAGAAAGTGTTAAATTAGGTTAATGTAAAATATGAGTTATTTAAATAACTCACATTTTACATTTAGCCTAATTTAACTTATCAATTACATTTTATTGTCCTAAAGTTTACCAAAAAGGACCCAAAAATAATCTTAAATAAACTTGTAATAAAAATCTTTCGATACACCTGTTGATTGTTAATTTTTTTTATTAATTACATATGAAGCAAGAATGCATATGATAGAAATATTTTCGCGAATCTATAACTATTCTAGTTTTATTACAAATAGGGATGCCTTAATTTAACCTCCTCTCTCTACCAACCCTTAAAAGTTCAGTAGAAATAAATCCTTTGTTTCATTATTGCTGGAATTATTTATTTGTTTATTTGAAACTTTATTTTAGAAATAAAAATTGACCTGCATAAAGTATTAGTTGGATCTGATTAATTCATAATTCAATTTCAGACTGATTGATGCAGCAAAATCACTTTCTGAAAATGTCACCGCTATACTAGCACAAAAAACTCGATCAGAAGAAGTATTAAATGATTTAATTAAATCCAGAAAAGAAATAGAAGCAGAAATTGTTATAAAACGAAAATCTTTGTATGTGGATCGTGATCGGTGTCGGTCTGTTAGGTCTTTCTATCCAAGCGTACAAAGCTTGGCTGGATATTGATCAAATGTTTAATTCTTAAGAAAATCCTTAATATTTTAAATGCAAATAAAATTTTTGTACGATTTTCTTACTCTGCAAAACTTCAAGATTACATATCATGACTCATTGAAAATAGAAGCTACTTAGTAATTGTTGAAATAACTGTTATAAGCAAGTTTTACAACAAAATGTTATAAACAAATTTACGCAGTCTGGCTATTTTTTAATGAATGGCCTCAATATTCTTGTTTGCGAAATTAACTATTAATGCTGTTCCGATGATTCTTTGCAAATTTATAACAATAATTGTTTTAGGGGGAAAAAAAAGAAAAAACCGACATTTACAAAAAATGACCAATTTAATTTTGACCTTCATTGTTGAAGGTCAAATATTAATTTTTTGAACAAATTTTTATGATTAATAAAAAGGGCATGAAAACTACTCTCAAAACTGTAGTGGGAAAAATTGTTGTATCGATATTAATGAAATTATAAATCACCAAAATAGATGGTATCCGTACATAAATAAAAAATAACAGCCACTCCCTCTCGGTAAGCATTCATCCGAACGGCAAGATTTTTTTCCATAAATGGACTCAAAACAAAAAAATGTAGGTACAAGAAATGCCAAATTTATTTTGAATCTTCATTGTTGAAGGTCAAATATTAATTATTATGAATAATGTAAAGGACAGGAAAACTACTATCGTAAATTTAGTGAAAATTTTTGTTATTAATATTTAAAAAAATTAAAAATCACCAAATTAGATGGTATTCGTACAAAAGTAAGTAATAACACCCCCTCCTCTTCAGTAAACATTTGTTCGAATGGCAAATTTTTTACAGGAAATGGCAAATTTAATTTTCATTTTTGAAGGGCAAATATTAATTTTTTGAAAAAAATCTTATGATTAATTTAAAGGACATGAAAACTGCTATCGAAAATGTAGTGAAATTTTTTTTTTACTGATATTTAAAAAATTACCAAAATAGATGGTGTCCGTACAAAACTAAACAATAACAGGTAAAATATTAATTTTTTGAAAAAATTCTTATAAACAATGGAAAGAGCATGAAATCTACTATCGAAATTGTGGTGGAAACATTTTTTTCTATTGACGTTAAAAAATGTTCAAATCGCCAAAATATATGGTATCCGTAAGAAACTAAAAATAACACCTCCCCCCCTTCCCCTTCGGTGAAAATTTGTCCAAATGGCTAATTCTTTTCCCATAAACTGACTAAAAAAAAATTTACCAGAAATGCCAAATTCATTTTTGATCTTCATTTTTGAAGGTCCAATATTATTTTTTTTTGACAAATTCTTAGGATTAATGGAATGGGCATGAAAACTGCGGTCGAATCTGTAAGGAAAACATTTTTTCTATTGACATTAAAAAAATTAAAAATCACGAAAATCGATGGTGTCCGTAAGAAACTAAAAATTAGCACACTTCGCAACTGATTTGAACAAAAATTTACAAGAAATGCCAAACTTATTTTTGATCTTCATTGTTGAAGGTGAAATATTAATTTTTTGAAAATATTCTTCTGATTAATGTAAAGGGCATGCCAATTACTATCAAAAATGTAGTGGAAATTTTTTTTTATCAATATTAAAAAAATTGAAACTTACGAAGATAGATGGTATTCGTACAAAACGAAAAAATAACACCCCTTCCCCCACGGTAAACATTTGCCCGAATGACAACATTTGTTTCCATAAACTAATTTTTTTTTAAATTACAAGAAATGCCAAATTTATTATTGATTTTTAATTTTGGAGGTAAAATATTAATTTTTTGAAAAAATTCTTATAACCAATGGAAAGAGCATGAAATATACTATCGAAACTGTGGTGGAAACATTTTTTTCTATTGACGTTAAAAAATGTTCAAATCGCCAAAATATATGGTATCCATAAGAAACTAAAAATAACACCTCCCCCCCTTCCCCTTCGGTGAAAATTTGTCCAAATGGCTAATTCTTTTCCCATAAACTGACTAAAAAAAAATTTACCAGAAATGCCAAATTCATTTTTGATCTTCATTTTTGAAGGTCAAATATTATTTTTTTGAAAAAATTCTCATGATTAATGGAAAAGGCATGAAAACTGCTGGCGAATTTGTAAGGAAAACATGTTATCTATTGCCATTGAAAAAATTAAAAATCACCAAAATAGATGGTGTCCGTAAGGAATTAAAAAATATCACCCCCTCCCCTTTGCAACTGATTTGAAAACAAAAATTCACAAGAAATGTCAAATTTATTTTCCATTTTCATTTTTGAAGGTCAAATATTATTCTTTTGATAAAATTCTTATTATAAATGGAAAGGGCATGAAATATACTATCGAAATTGTAGTGGGTAAATTTTTTTTCTATTGACATTAAAAAAAAAATCAAAATCACCAAAATAAATGGTGCTCGTAAGAAACTAAAAAAACACACCCTCCCCTTGGATGAACATTTTGTTCGAATGTCAATTTTTTCCATAAACTAACTCAAAATCAAATTTACAAGAAATGCCAAATTTATTATTGATTTTTAATTTTGGAGGTAAAATATTAATTTTTTGAAAAAATTCTTATAATCAATGGAAAGAGCATGAAATCTACTATCGAAATTGTGGTGGAAACATTTTTTTCTATTGACGTTAAAAAATGTTCAAATCGCAAAAATATATGGTATCCGTAAGAAACTAAAAATAACACCTCCCCCCCTTCCCCTTCGGTGAAAATTTGTTGTGTGAGAACTTATCTACAAAATCTATTTTATTTTATTTGGAAGATTTTGCTATTATCTCTGCTATGAGGTTCATTCTGCAAAACTAATCGTAGGTGGCAGCACCGAGCCGAGTACTAGACCCTCTGTCGGTGAGAGACGAAAAAATATGGTGCTAGTTTTACGGTTGCTTATAACAAAGATATTAGTTCCTAGATGCGGCAAGGGATTAGTAGGGCCACATACCGGTAGTTGGCGCTCCAGGCAAGTTTGTGGTCGTTGCATATATATATATAATATATATAGCTATCATTCCAGTGTTACGGACACATACCTGTAGAGGCGCTGTGAAAGCCGCTTATTTTCGTGGCGCCAAGTCGTAGATTTTTAAATCCATATTTTTAATAATCTACTTTTCTTCCAGAAATTAGGGAAAATATAATTAGGACGATAATCAAAGAGTTCATTTAAATTACTGAAAACTGATACGCTGTTGTATAAGTCCTTAAAATGTACATATTTAGTAACTGTGCCTTTATATCTTATCCAAAATTATTCCTATTGTTCTATAAAAGTCCAAATTGTTCAAAATCCCGATATTATTCTTCCTTCTCAAAAAGTTTTGAATAATAATTTAGATATATTAAGAACTTCTGTTAAAATTTGGACTTTTGAAACACAATGGATCCATGGACCAACCAAAAATACCGAAAAAATCTATACCCAATACATAAATTGATGGAAAGTAAAAATACCGAATTATAAATGTCAGAATTTTTAAAATGATAAAATCAAATTTCATTGAATTATAACATTTTAAAATTGTACAATTAACAAATAATAATCAGGTAAATGAATTAGTAAATATTTCTAATAAGTAATTCCTTAATTACATTTTCAGATTCAAATCTAAAAAAAAAATAAATCAATGAAATCGAGTTCACTTTTTATCGGACAATTTTTTAATTTCTCCAAAATTTTATTTTGTGAATTGAAGAATTTTTGGGATATTTAATAATTTCTTATTTGTACAATTCTGAAATTTTATAAATCGTTAAATTTGGATTTCGGAAACTTGAAAATTAGGCCACATAAAATTCGGTATTTTTAATTTATTCGTCAATAAATTTGTCAATTCGTGTAATAGGGATTCATTTCTTTTCGGTATTTTCGGTTAGTCACTGAATCCAATAAAATATATCTTTGCACAGGATTCAAGAAAGTAACATTTTCAATGAAGTACAACATGAAAAGAATATTTCTTTTCGCATCTGTCAATTTTTTCTCGTTAAAAAAAACCATAAAAAATATAACAGCTAATTATTTAAACTAAAAATAACTCAATATTGAAATTGAATTTTCACTGAGTAAAATTTCAGAATTAATTACAACATTATTTCTAAAACATTATAATTCCTATCGGCTACCGCATTCGTTTCAGGATACATTTTTTTTATTTGAAAAATAAATTTTTAAAACAAAAAAAGTTCAATAAATTTGAAAAAAATTATCTTTCCATAGGAGTTATAATTGCTTAAAATTAGCTTGGTTAATTCTGAAAATCCATTTTATGAAAAATTTCGTTTATATTCAATTAAATACAATTTTCATTTATAAATAAATAATAAAAATAATAAAATACATAAATTAATAATGTTGATAATTTTGATTAAAAATGTCAATTGTTTATATTATATTATATTATCTATTTATTGTTTATATTATTTTACGAAAAAAAATTTATAAAGAAGACCACGTGGTAAATTTAAATACCGTAAAAACCCTTTTTTCACTCAGGAGGTCTCAAAACGTAGAGAGATATGTCAAAAAGCCTTTTAAACTCGTAACACTTAAATGTACATATGTATATATAGCTGTATATAGTTATGAAATTAAAAATTAATCATTAATTTTAAGCATAGTACGTAGTTTAGAAAATATGTTGAAAACCAAAAAAACCACGAAACAAACAAAAAAAATTAGAAATAAGTTGCTTTCCAACTAATAAGTGCATTTTTTTCAGGAAAAAACATAAGAAAAAATTGGTTTTAAATTCACGAATTTTTATAAAATATCATACAAATAATATTTTTTTCTTATTTGATAAGTCGTGGCATTTGACTTAACCCATTTTTCCCTCTCAACGGATTGTTCACCTTGGCGCATGGGGTAATCCTTAAATTAAGTTGTATTCGGTAAAAAATTTAAATTCAGGGACACAACTTCCCAATTATTTTTTATCTCTAAAAATTATGTTTAAATCATTCCAATTTATTTGCCATTTTATTTTGTTTTTAATAGACATACAAAATACCTATTTATTAAAAAAAATTAATACTTCATTCATTAATATAGTACTGCCAGAGTACTGCATAATTTATGGGATACTCCTGGTGAGAAGGCTCAGCAAACTGTGGAGATTTAATATATCATTTCATTTTATTTATTTAACTTAGTTTTAAATTAAATTTTACTATTTATGATAAAAATAACAGTCTTCTTTTTAATTTCTTTTAATATTCTCTCCACCGTTGAGGCCAAGAAACAATCCAAATACTGTCATTTTTAATTTATAGTAATAAAAATCCGTATTTTAATTAATATATCTGTTAATCCGTTTTAATATGTTGAAAAAACCTAATATACGTAAATTTGTAATATAAAATAAGACTCATCAAAATAAAACAAATTTTGCTTAATTTTTCTACCGTCTACTTGTCATTTACTTCACTAATTCGAATAATGCTTCATTTACTCAAATTATAGATATAGATTTAATTTGACAAATAAATAAAATATTTTTTGTTCGACCAAAATTTTGTTTATTAAAGTAGATTGATATTTATTTGAAACTATTTTTTTAAATTGTTTAGATTCAGTATATATATAATTATTGTTTCGGTATTTTTTATTAGTCCCAAAGAAGATGATTTGAAAGATTTAATCTATTAATTAACATTTTTCAATTAGTTTTAAAATATTTTGTTAAAGCCTTGTAAGAAATTCAACTTGGTATATGTATAGTGGAATAAGTATGCCAAATTTGATCAATTTATCTGTACACGTTCACCAGATATTGCACGATCGTAAAAACTAAAAAGCTTGACATACATACACTCACACATGCATACTACCGGACAATTTTTCAGGACGTCAAATTATATATATTCCTCTTGCAATATATTCAGAAAACCCGTTTTTTGGAAACTGGATTTTGACACCACTACAAAGCTTCCTC
>CAKNYM010038592.1:0-35267 GCA_932195095.1 Andricus curvator | reverse complement strand
AAAAAATACATGTTTGAGGTTGAATGAAATTCTGCATTTTGAATTTCTTTCGAATTTTCGATAAACAGATCTGCCACACCTAAGTCACTTTTAGTTATTTTTTTCTCAAAAAACTTTTTTATCATTTTTTTAAAATGAAAATAACACTTTAGTGACTTTTCTTTAAAAAATTAAAACAAAGATTCCAAGGGTTAACCGCATTATTAAATTCAGATCTACACCCATTTCCCAGTTTTTTTTAATTCTTTTGAATCCCTTTAAAAACCACTGAATTCAATGGATTTTATTTAAATTTTCAACTTTTTAAATTCTCCTTAAATTCTTGGAATTTTATCAGATTTTTATTCACTAATTCTATATGGGTTTCTTATATTTTTCGAGATGAATAACTCTCAAGAATAGAAATGGAAAAAATTTGGAATATATAGGTTATTTAAATATTAAAATAGTTCCTGATCCAATCACCCTGTCAATTGTATATACATTTTACTGGAATGGTATAAGTCTACTCCTTCCAAAACCACTTCCATACATTACTGACAAAATTAAGTCTTTATCTACTATGCGATAACTTTATTTTTATTATATCAGTAAAATTGTTTCTTTTGTGCAGTAAAGGTTGAGAACAATTTAAATAAACTATTTAAAACGTTCAAGCATTTTCAAGCTTCGACGATGTCAAAATAAAGGTTTTAGAAAGTCACCTAATTTACAGAACTCATTAATGAAGCACTTTTCTCAGAACATTTTTAATTAATGAGATTTTTTGTCAAGAAAATTAAATTTACAAATATTTCGAAATGTACTGAAACCAAATTGAACCATAATTGGTTCATATTAAGCTATGCGAATATTGATAGAAATTCAATAGTTTTTCAGTTTTTACATTGATTAAGAGAGCGAACAGAACTGGAGTTCAAAACGAGTTTGTAAGAAAAATAACTGAAACAAAATTGAATTCTAATTTCTTCTGCGCAAGCCTCTAGATTAAATATCAAAATAAAAATAATAAATTAACTATTTGTACCAGTCACTGATGAAAAACTCAATATTAATTGAAATATATGGGACTTGATTAGGGTCACACTTATTTATCGAAATAAGCCGTTTTAAAACCACAGTTTATTTTTCTTACTCATAATTACTGAGGGGTCCGTATTATGTAAATCCTAGGTTTGCTAGAAACAATTCCTCGGCGTCCCGGACACTTTTTTTGATTCACAAAAAATTACGTTTTCGTGGATCGAGCTAACGCTTCCCAACAGGAAATCTTGGGCAAAAACTGTTTATACCAAAATTTAAGGAAACACAATTCTGAAAAAAACTAATAAAAAGTCTCCTATCTCTGACAGGAGTCGAGGTACGGTTTTCCCAAAAATTAATTTTTTTTCAATTTTTTGCTAAGAAAACCATATACTTTTAAAATTTTACCCAGATTACACAATCTCTGATAATTACATGATTCAAAAGGAACAGAATAAAACTAAAAATGTAGGAATCGTTTAGGTCAAGGTAATATTATTAATTGGCTTTTGCAAAATAAAAAATAAAAAATACTAGGCTTTATAAAAATTTAGATTTGTATTTCTTAAAAATGAAAACTTCTTAAATCATGCATGATTTGAATTATTTCTGGACTTGCAGTTGGATATTTTTACTATCTCTCTTAAAATGTAACAGTGAAATCTCACTGGTTGAAACAGCTAGAAGTGTGTCACTGGCAATCAGTGAGAATTCACTGGTCCAGTCAGTGAAAGTCCGGCACTGATTTAATCAGTGAGGTTCACTGGTTTCTCAGTACCAGTAGTCATCTGGTCGTACGCCTTGTCTGTCAGCTGGTTAGGAATGACACTTATCATTCATTTCTATTGTGTTAACAGTTGCAAAATTATGCTTTAAACGCCGCACTTCACTCTCAAAACAATAAATGCAGGCCGAGCTGCAATATAATGGGATATAATATGTTGCACCTAATTATGGGAAGGCCCGTCGTCATGTCAAATGCCAGGTTAATTTATTTAAATAAATATAATTATTTAAATTATTTACAAATATACTACGATAAAAGTACAGCAATTATTATGCAGATAGAACATAATAATTCATTATATACAATATTGAACAAAGCTACGTTTTGCAAAATTTCGTGACTTTCTTTTTCGCAAAATTATCGTTTTTTTAAATTTAGGTTTCTTGTACTATTCTGACTACAAGAAAATCATTATTTTACAATTATAATTTACTTAAATACTTGAATTTATTAATGAATTATGTACTTGTACATAAAAATCGAAAATCAGCGATAATTCAAAACTGTCATTAATGTTACTTTTATATTATTCTTAAAGATAGTAAGGGTCTTAAAATATTTTAAAAATAAAAAAAAAACTATTTAAACTATAATTTTACACACTATCACAATAATCTAAAAGGTTGGCAACCAGAATTCAATTATTTTAGTTTAAAGGACATCGGTGTAAACAAATCGTAATACTTACCGTCATAACCGTTCCATCCGGAGCTAAAACTTCCTTTTTCCAAATTACCTGACCCTTTAAAAAGTGATCGGTGCAATTGCAGAATAGGGGCGTCGCCTCTGTTCTGGAGTTTCAAATTATTGTTACTTTTGTTACAACGATGTCTCAAATATGGGTCTGTCACGATATCGGAATGATCATATTTAACTCACCGTTTAGGTGCTTTTAAACATCCGTACGACCAGAAACACTACACAGAAAAAACTGAGGGATCAGTGATGTTGCGGCTCAAGTAAAACTTGGGATCATTTAGAACTTAGGCTCTAAAGGAACTCTTATTGAGGGTTCCTTTTTAGTTCTTTCATATCCGATAGATGGCCATCGGCGGGTGCCGACGTTTTCAACTGCGCATGTGTCGAGAAGCGCGGGCCTTTTTGAAATTAATAAATAATATGAATAGTCATACAGATAAATATTAACGAACGTTTTTTATTCTTTTTTAAAACAAATTAAATTCAATCATAGAAATACCTAGCTTCTTGAAAAAATTTATTATTAACCTAATATTGCAAGTGTATATTATATCATTTTAAATAGTCCCGCGTTTTCTGTGCATGCGCAGTGGAAAACATCGGATTTTTAACATAACATTAAAAACTGTCACACATTTCATCTGCGATATCTTCCTTTCAAGAATTTTTAATGTCTATGATTTTAGTTTCTTCATTAAATTCTTCCCAGTGCAATATTATTTAATTTGAATAATAAAGCAAAATGTGCATCATTAACTTGTAAAATCTTTTAAGTGAGTCAAGGCAGAAGTGACAAAAAGGCTCTATTAGAACCATTTGAATCCATACTTTGGGTTCATTTAGAAACCATCTATCATTTTGGGTTCCTTTTCAGCAAGAGAGGTTCCTTTTTGTTGCAGCTCCTTTGGAACCAAAAATTGGTTCTAATAGAAACCCCAGTTTTTTCTGTGTATAAATAATTAAAATTGAATGGTTTTTTAATAAATCAAAATGTATTTAGATATTTTTTTATGTCGACATAAGCTATTATATCGACAAAAAAAAAGAGTTTCATGCACATCAGCTATCAGATGAGACGGGAGGACGCCCTTGGCTATCGAGATATGTATGTCACAAAAATAAAAAATAGATATGTACTGTTCACAAAAATAATGTTGATTATATCCCTACCCCTTTCCAACGTGCCGTCTCCTCCTGCCCATGGCCGTAGCTAGGGGGGGGGGGCTTTGTGGGGCAATGCCCTACCTTAAAATACCAATGCCCTACCTTAAAAAATGCAATAAATCGATTGACTAGATCAGATCAAGTAAAATTTTTACTTCTCCCTACCTTTAACCACCGCTGCCCTACCTTAAATTCAACTCTAGCTACGGCCCTGCTCCTGTCTCAAGTGACAGCTGATGTGCGTGAAACTCTCATTTTTTTGTCGACATAATAGCTTATGTCGGCATAAAAAATATCTAAATACATTTTGATTAATTAAAAAACAATTCGATTTTAATTATTTACAGTTTTTCTGGTCGTACGGATGTTTAAAAGCACCTAAACGGGAGTTAAATATGATAATTCCGATATCGTGACAGACCCATATTTGAGACATCGTAGTAACAATAGTAACAATAATTTTAAACGTTTTCCTGATCAAATCGCTTCATTTATCGTTCAATTACACATTCCAATAGTTTTTTGCCGACAAAAAAATTTTCCAGCCAAAACAGAGGTTTTTCACGCTTAATTGCTTGTTGGAAACGTTCAACCTTATTTTTTGGAACGGAGAAAAGCACTTTTTTTACTCCGTTTGAGCGAGTTGAGTCGTACCCTGATCGACAGTTCGGTGCTATACATCGATGCTCCCCATTTTTATAACATATTTATCCGTAAATGGGCCTGGTTACACCAGCGAGCCCAAAAGTAGGCCGGCTCTCAATAAGCTAGCTTAAATACGAGATTGGCTCAGGTTAGCGTCGGCGCAAAAGCGTTTTCGGCAGTGGCTCTCTGTCGCACACGTAGAGTCCCTGCGGCTTCTGCGCCGACGCGAATCTGGCCACTCTCATTTAAGCTAGCTTATTGCAAGCCGGCCTACTGTAGGCTCGCCGGTGTAACCAGGCCCAATGAATAAAATACGGCAAATAGAGGATAAAGTTATGACATGTCACGAGTTGTTATATGCAAAATAATAACAGACAACGAGCAGACCGGGCGTCGCAGAGGTAATTGCCTCCTTTCTGAACTACCCCTACTCCTCTTATGTCAGGTCCGCCACTCGGCCAGCGGGGAAAGAGAGGGAGGACTACTACTTAGCTAGGCCCCCCGTGGATTTTGACCATAGGACTAGGGAGTAGGATATAGGAAATGTACAGGAAGGGGTGCAGGTTGACTTACTTCAAGTTTCTTGGTCAATCACTAACCGACTGATAACTTTTAACATTAAACCCACGTTAGGGAACCCACCCAAGTTGATCAAACAATTGATCCGCCAATTAGGCACGCTTTACAATGATTAAATCCAGGATTTACTCTTGCTGGGGTCTAACATGGATACTGTGCGTATGAAGAGGTGCACAAAGCGCTGTATAGTATTGATACAGTGGAGTTATTATGTACACTCACGTTTTAGGGGGTCAAACGCGTATTAGCAGGCGTATTAAGAGTAGTGTTCTGTGCGGGACTAAGCGCGAAGCGCGAGGTGCGCATCAACAATAGTGTACTATATGTATACTGACGTCCTGCTGAAGAAACATAACATCTACAGTTTAACGTAAGGCCTGTTTACTTCTACGCCGCAACACGAAGGTGACCCTTATGTCAAACTGCAGTTGTACAGTTTCTTCATCAGGACGGCAGTATACAAAGGTGTATGAAGAGTAGTGTAGTGTGCGTATAAAGAGATGTATAAAGAGTTAAGTAGTGTAAGTATAGAAGCTTGTGTGCTGAATCCAGGAGTGTGGGGAAAGGGTATTTTTTGCACGAATCTGCTAACCCAATTGGGGTGAAGGAAAGAATTGTTCAAAGCAGCTCTACACTCTCGGTTAAGGGGTTAAAGGGGGTACTGAGCGCGAGGTGCGTATAAAAATTAGTGTACTGTGGTCGTAAGAAGGTATGTGAAGAGTTGTGTGGTGCGGGCACAGAGAAGTGACTGTACACTCTCGGTTAACGGGCTAAACGCGGATCCGAGCACGTAGAAAAAAGAGTATTAAGAGTTGTGTGGTGTGTGTATGGAAGCTTGAAGCTTTACATTCTCGATTAAGCGGTTTTATGTGTACTGTGCGTATAAAAAGGTATGTAAAGGGTTGTATATTGTGGGCATAGATGTTTGTTGCATTACAGAACGCGTGGCTGAGCACGAAGCGCGAGGTGCGTATAAAGTATACCCTTCTCTGTGTGAAGAAGGTGCATTAAGAGCTGAGTAGTGTGGGTGTAAAGAGTAGTGTATTTTGTGTATAAAAATTTGCATAAAGGGCTGCACAATGTGGGTACAGATGTTTTCTCATTGCACTCTCGAAGTAGGGATTGAACCGACACCGAGCGCGAGGTACGTATAAAGTGTAGTGTACCGTCATTGTAAGAAGGTATGTAAAGGGCTGTGTAGTGTGGATACAGAGGAGTGACTGTGTACATTCTCGGTTAAGGAGTTGAACGCGGTGCCCAGCGTGAAGCGCGAGGGACGTATTAAGAACTGTGTATTGTGCGTATAGAAATGTGTGTTAAGAGTTGTGTGGTGTGGGTAAAGAAGCTTCTGGTTTTACATTCTAGATAAAGGAGTTGAACGCGGTATCGAGCGTGAGGTACGTATTAAGAGTAGTGTACCGTGGTTGGAAGAAAGTATATAAAGGTTTGTGTTGTGTGGGGACAGAGAAGAGACTGTACATTCTCGACCGAGGGGTTGAGTGCGAGGTGAGCATGAAGAGCAGTGTACTGTGTGTATAAAACTCACTCATAAAACTCATTCAACTCACTCTCGGTGAAGGGGTTGAATGCGGTGCTGACCGCGAAGCGTGAGGCACGCATAAAGAGTAGTTTACTGTGTACATAAAGAGGTGTATAAAGCGTTGTGTAGTGTGGACTACGGAGAATAAGTCCTTTCACTCTCGGTGACGAGGTTTAATGCACTGATGAGCGCGAAGCGCGAGGTACGCATAACGAGTGGTTTACCGTGTGTATAAAGAGATGTATAGAGAGTTGTGTAGTGTGGGCGTAGAATAGTGACTATACACTCTCGTTGAATAGGTTGAACAAGGCATCAAGCTCGAGGTGCGTATAAAGAGTGGTGTACTGTGGTTATAAGAAGGTATGTAAAGGGTTGTTTAGTGTGGATGCAAATAAATGACTGTGTACACTCTCGATGAAGTGGGTTGAACGTGGTGCCGAGCGTTAAGTGTGAGATACGTAAAAGAAATAGTGTACCATGGTTATAAGAAGGTATGCAAAGATTTGTGTGGGTATAGAATCTTGTAACTTTACACTCTCGGTTGAGAAGTTGAACGGGGTGCTGAGCGCTCGCATAAATGTGGGCATAGAATCTTGTGGATTTACAGTCGCAGTTAAGGGGTCGAACGCGGTGAAGAGCGCGAAGCGCGAGATCCGTATAAAGTGTAGTGCACTGTGTGAACAGAAAGGGTATAAATGATTGTACAGTGTGGGTATAGAATCTTGTTGATTTACACTCCGCGCGTACAATTTGACGTACAGAGAGCAGTGTACTGTACAAACAACAGGTGCATTAAGCGCTGTGTAGTGTGGGTATAGAAGTAGATTCCTACTCTCAGTTAATGTAGTTGAACGCGTACAAGTAGAGATATAAATGGTAGTGTAATGTACGTGTGTAAAGATGTATTAAGAGCAGTACAATGCGCGTATAAAAAGGTGTACTAAGAGCTGTGTATTGTTGGCATAGGAGTAGCTTTCCACTATCTGTTAAGGGGTTGAACGCATCCCAGCTTTGTTTATGCTACATACATGGGAAATATTTGTAGGTGAAACATTGTGAAAACAGAAAAGAAAAAATCTGTCCGCTGGGCGGGCACATTCTCATTGCGCGCTGGGTGCGCGGCTCGCAAGATTGAACGCGCCTATGGCACACGTCTGTTGCACCTCGCGCTTCACGCTCGAAAATATATTCATGTCGCGCTTTGCGATCGACAATGTATTTGCCTCGCGCCACGCGCTCAGTCTTCATACTTCCCCCACATTTGTGCACATTCCTTTTGAAATTAAAGGTCAAAGCATCGATAACTGTAATTTGGTGATTGTGAATTCTCTTTTGTTAAAGTACCTTCGGCTTTAACGCACACATTTGCATCACGCATCTCGGCCTTCACACTCGATTTTGTCCAAAATATGAACTTTCCTACATTATGTTAAATTCTATTATATTAAATGTATATTATCTTTATTTATGTGTCTCGGTCCGGGACTGCTTATTCAGATATTGCAAAAAAAGTACAAATTTTTTACTTTCCATGAATACTTTAATATGTATTCCATACTTTGCATTTATTTTTATTCTCAGCTACCCTGAGAAATGTATCATTTCAATATATTGTTATAATTCATAATATGCATTGATATTGAAACATACGTATTTTCATGGTCTTGTTTTTATAATTTAAAACAGGACGCATCCTATAAAAAAACTTGTTTTTATGAAACATTTTATTGCAGCTTCTGTCGTTTTTCCAGAAATTTAATTTTTTTTTTTTTAATGTTATTTTTTACGATTTGAACAAAAAATACCCATCCAAGCGTGAAGTGGTTCAAAGCAAATTTCTAGGTATAATTTAAGCGAAAAATGTTGTTGAATAAATTTTTATTGTAGCATATGTCGTTTTTTTAGAAAGTTAATTTTTGTATCTTTAATATATTTTTATAACCAAAATGTATAACAAATTTTTAGATCTTTTTTGGGCGAATAACCGTGTCCAAAAATGATCAATCACAAATTTGTAAATCAATCCCATATGCATAAATTTTGTCTTTTCATATTTTTTCGTATCTTGCATAGTTTGACCGCAAAATCGAATTTTTGATTTTTCATTACTTTTTTGGTGGTTAAAACCAGAACCGTTGGTTTCAAAATGCTGGTTAACGAACTCGATCTTTCTTTTTGGCCCCTCAAAACGTGTGCTGAAGGAAAATCCAATCCGAATAGTCTTTCAAAAGTTATCCGGTATACAGACGACAACGACAACGACAGCGACGACAACGACGACAACATCCACGACAGACACCATCGTAAAACCTGTTTTTTATATTCAGGGGGTCTCGGAACGTGGAGATTTAAAGAAATACACGATAGTCAGTTTTCACATAAAACTAATACATTCTCATTATGATGAGAATGTAAAAATCTAATTTTTAGCATAAAAATGCGAGATGGAAAGAAAGTCGGAAGAAATTATTGTACCTTCTTATTGTAAGGTAGCTCAAAAAATGACTACACATTTAAAAATGTCTGTCAAAAATTGAGCGCGAAGTGCGAGTGTCACGATGAGAAAGTGTACCTCAAAGCCTACAGAGCTTTCAGAAATTTAATCTTTACTTATACTTCGTTACGTAGGAAATTATGAGCATGCAGATACATAAAAAAATGGTATCTAAAAGAAATGTTTTTTTTTTTAAAGTTCCATTCAAGCATTCCGAGTGCAAAAAATAAATATCCGATCGCAAAGCGCGAGATCCGATAGACACGCGCTATATATATATATATATATATATATATATATATATATACCACCGCAGAGTCCCACTGGGAGCAACTGCCATCTAAAAATGACACCAGCTCCCAGTACAACCGCAGTAAATTACACATATGGGGCGTTATTTCTCAAGTGTACCCACTCAAAAAGTCAAAGTTGTTCGATCTAAGTTAAACTTAGGCAGAGCGTTGTGCTATTGGATAGTAGTTTATGGAGGAAAAATTTTGTCATTCGGATAAGTATTGACCGAGGTGGAGGGGGTGAAATTTTTCGGATTTTCGTGGATATCGTCTATTTCGGCGATTTTTAACTCTTCTAATAGCGATAAAAAAAATTTCGTCCAGTACAGTTTCGATAGAGTTTTTGACGCCCATTCGATTGGTGCTACGCATTTTTTCAAAAAATAAATATTTGACCTTCAAAAATGAAGGTCAAAAATTAATTTTTTAAATTTTTTTCGAAATAAGACAGGTTTTTTTGTTTTTTTTTTGTTTTAACGAAAAGCTTAGGGTTTTTCCTATAAGACTATGTAGATTAGAAAGTGGGATTCAAATTTTTAATTTATGAAAAGAAGCGTTGAGTACTCCGGTACGCGCATGACGCTGGCGCTAGAGCCCCGCGGCGCACCGTGGTGCCTTCATGATACTGTTTTTACGAAAAGTAATAATATATGCTAGTATATATGATCGCTCCCTGCATTTTACAGGGTTGATACTGCCATTATTTGAATGCTTGCATTACGTTCACTGATGAATTTTGAAAAAAATGTTGAATTTCGGAAAATCAAGTTATTGAATAAGTGGTCTGGTCGAAAAAGTGGTTTCATGAATTAACTAAAATTAAAGCTTGGAGATTTTTTAATGCTCATGCCTAGTCTTCTATCTGCCTTTCTTTCAGCCTTTTGTTTTTTTAGTAACAGTTGTTTCCACTTTGTTTTCTACTTTTCGTTTCTTCTCTTTTGGGAAGTAGTCGCATTCCGTGGCTGAGGAAAATTTCTTCAATTGAAGTCTCCCGTCTTCAGTAGGTATAAATGCATGGTATTGCAAAGCCCCTTTGATTGTCACTGCAGCGCCGAATCTGCTTTTCAGATCTTCAGCAGTGGCTTCGTGACCTTCCTTGCTACTAAAAATGATTTCAGTTTCCTTGCAGTACTTCTTTGCCCACTGAAATAAGGATGAAGCTTCTAGGATGCGATCTTCAGCGGAACATTGTAGGCTAAACCTTGCTGCATTTCGTTTAACATTCGCCCCTATGCTCACATGCTCATTGCTAATATCCTAGCTCATAAGGTAGATTTCGGAATTCCAGCTGAGTGGCATTACCATCCTACCGCTCATGGTAAGGGAGCATGTGATGGCATAGGGACGAATGTTAAACGAAATGCAGCAAGGTTTAGCCTACAAAGTTCCGCTAAAGTGCGCATGCTAGATGCTTCATCCCTATTTCTGTGGCCAAAGAAGTACTGAAAGGAAACTGAAATCATTTTTAGTAGCAAGGAAGATCACGAAGCCACCGCTGAAGATCTGAAAAGCAGATTCGGTGCTGCAGTGACAATCAAAGGGACTTTGCAATACCATACATTTATACCTACTGAAGATGGGAGACTTCAAATGAATAAATTTTCCTCAGCCACGGAATGCGACTACTTCCCAAAAGAGAAGAAACGAAAAGTAGAAAACAAAGTGAAAACAACTGTCACTAAAAAAACGAAAGACTGAAAGAAAGGCAGATGGAAGAGGAGACATCAGCATAAAAAAATCTCCAAGCTTTAATTTTAGTTAATTCATGAAACCTCTTTTTCGACCTGACCACTTGTTCAATAACTTGATTTTCTGAAATTCAAAATTTTTTTTCAAAATTCATCAGTGAACGTAATGCATGCATTCAAATAATGGCAGTCTCAACCCTGTAAAATGCAGAGAGCGATCGAATATACTAGCATATATTATTACTTTTCGTAAAAACAGTACCATGAAAGCATCACGGTGCGCCGCGGAGCTCTAGCGGCAGCGTCATGCGCGTACCGGAGTACTCAACGCTTATTTTCATAAATTAAAAATTTGACTCCCACTTTCTAATCTACATAGTCTTATAGGAAAAATCCTAAGCTTTCTGTTAAGGCAAAAAAAAAAAAAACCTGTCTTATTTCGAAAAAAAGTCAAATTTATTTTTGACCTTCATTTTTGAAGGTCAAATATTTATTTTTCGAAAAAATTCGTAGCACCAATCGAAAGGGCGTGAAAAACTCTATCGAAACTGTACTGGACAAAATTTTTTTTTATCGCTATTAGAAGAGTTAAAAATCGCCGAAATAGACGATATCCACGAAAATTCCAAAAATTTCACCCCCTACCCCTCGGTCAATACTTATCCGAATGAAAAAATTTTTCCTCCATAAACTACTATCCAATAGCACAACGCTTTGCCTAAGTTTAACTTAGATCGGACAACTTTGACTTTTTGAGTGGGTACACTTGAGAAATAACGCCCCATATGCGACCGTGAGATGGGTGGCACCGGCGACAACGACACCAACGACGACGACAACGACGACAACGATAATGACAGGCAGACACCATCTTAAATCTGTTTTTCGGATTCAGAGGGTCTCGAAACGTGGAGATTCAAAGAAATCCGTGGTAGTTTTCACATAAAACTAATACCTTCTCATTATGATGGGCAATTAAAGAAGGCAATGCACATAAATACCTCTGCCACATCGTGTGTGCCCACGACACTTTGCATAACGACTCTCTGAGATAAACAAAGAATAAATAGGGTAAGAAATTCAAGGATAATTAAATTTTAATCGATTAGTAATTTGAAATTTGTTTTTTCAAACCACACCAGTATTGTCAAGATGATCAAATTGACCCTCTATGGTGATCAGTTTGGCCCTCTCCTTAGTTATTCTCCAAGAAAACATGATGCACGCGCGGGCGGCTCTATTTAAAATTAGGTAACATAAAGATTCAATATTACGTCAATAGTAAATTATTTTAAAAAGATAAGCATTTTCATTATTCAAATTAATCTGTTTTTAAAAAGAATAAGGAATGTTTGTTGATATTCATGTGTATGCACGTCCGCACCCGTGACTGACCATCTGTCGGGTATCCACAAAATAAAAAGCAACCCCCAAAAATAGTTCTTTTGGAGTCTCAGTTTTTAAGGACGCCCACTTTTACTTAACCCGCACAACATTACCGAACCCCCCGTTTTTGTCTGTGTTAATCTTTTCTGAACAGGTATCGTGATAGTGAAAGTATCTAATATTACGACTTGCAGCTTTTCAAAATAGCAGCAAATTTATAATAAAAATTTTTCCAAGTATTAAACCCAAATATTTGTTTTCACATTTTCGAAAAAGCCAGGTGGTTTAAAAATACGAAGGGCGAAAAATGAACTTAAAATAATGAATTTTTTTCTTATCATCTTGTCACTCTTTTCGGGCCCTAATCGGATGCTGGATATACCGTCAGGACCAATACATTTTTTAAGTTTTTCATTAAAATAGTTGTTTGTACATTTCCAAAAAGATATGTTGTGTTGAAAGTATCAAAAATAAAAAGTGTATTGTAAAAATAATGCTTTTTTCCCTCATTATTTAGTCAGTCTTTTTGGGTCCAAATCGAGTGCTGGCTAGCCTGTCAAGACCAAAAATTTGTCCAACTTATAAATTCAAATATTTTTTTTGCACATTTTCAAGAATTTGCAGGTTGTTCAAAAGTATAAAAAATGGAAAATATACATAAAAAACAGAGAATTTTTTTCTCATCGACTTAAATAATGTTTAACGTCGACCATCTGAAATAGATTTTCACAAGGCCGACTGACTAGCGCTACATTAGCTTCTCCAGATTAGCGTTTGGCCATACGAAAACGTTTCACTTCTACTCAGTGCCATAATAGACCGTCCTTACAGCTCTAAATTAGCGGCCAGGACGATCTATCGTGGCCCCGAATAGTTCCCTGATAATTTTCTACACGGGCATGATCGTCCGATCACGGTGTTACCTAGGTTCTCTGTTGATTTTACCCAAAAGCGTTGATGACAAGTCTCGGTCGATTTTCATTTACAATTATAATATCAAGATTGAGCTTGTTATGTGTGAGGGAAATTTTGAATGCTTATTTGATTTGTAAATCATCTAGCTGAAAATAATTCGATAGTAAAATATGTTACAAAAGTAACAAAAAGATTCAGCCAAAAACTTTTGTCGATTGAAGTTAACGGATTTGCTCAACTGAAAAATTTGGTTTATTTAACCAAATGATTATTATTGCAAGTATCTTCTTAGTCTAGATAGAACAAAGACTCGGATAGAGTGCTGCTAAAAGTCACATGTAGATCAGTGGTCGGCAAACTTTTTGCTCGCTTTTCAGGTCAGGGCAGAGTTGGCCCAAGAAATTTCTTTCGCCTGCCGGACTTTGTTCGTCAACGCTATGGTTCTCCTGCGTAGGGTTCGATTGTATTAGCTTTTCTCGGCCGGGGTTCATTGGGAGACGGACTACTCAATGGGAATAAAAAGTTAACAATCAATTTTTTTTTAATTCTTATATTAGCGACTTAAAAGTTTTAAATTCGGAACCTGTGACTTTTTTGCGATTACACACATCTAAAGTTGTTCTTGGGAAGTTAAAAGTCAATGTTTTGGAATATTAAAAATGTTATTAACGGTTACTTTTAAACTAACTTAAAAAATTGACTAATATTATCAATAAATCCAATTTATTGAAGTGCGCTATTCTTCTGTTCATTTTTTCAGACCTATATTTGAAAGTAAGAGAGCCCCTTCCTTCGCTCTCTCTAGTGAGACACAACCATGCTGGTAAGTTTCATATATAATAAAATCAAATTATTATATATAATATTTACCTGCAGCTCTACTGTCTCTCCGTTAATAAAAAGGGGATTTAAAAAATCTGAAAACAAATAACAAAAGAAAATTCAGACACAAATATTGAAAAATATGAAGCATTTCGAATCTAAAACTGAAAGGTAAAAAGAGATCAAATGCGTCACATACGAAATTAATGCGAGGGATGTCCCTGTTTTGCACTAACTAATTTCTTAATGTCTGGATTCATTTACGCGTTTAATTTTTTTTGATCATACTCTCTAAATATTAAATTTTTAAGAAAATTTAACAAATGGCAGTTTAACTAATAATTAATTAAATACTAGGTGACTGAATCACTGACTCATTTTATATTTTATTTACAATTTTTAACTAATTCAGATTTGAAGTATAAGTTCAAATATTGCAATTAATTAAGAACTATAGGTGAGTGAATCAGTGACTGACTTCGTTTCTCATTGGGTCATTGTAAAATAATTCATATTTAGAGTACAATGTTTGAATATTGCATGCACTTTGTTAATACTTTGCACCCCCTTCTTTCTTTCTTGGGTTATCCTCTCCTTTTTTCCATTTTCGCCCTATTGGATCAATCATATTATTAATTACAGGTACTTGCAATCATAAAAAGCACAGAGTTTGAATTTCAAAGTTTCAAATTGCCAATTTTAAAACTGAAAATCTTGTCTTCACATTCTCATGCGAAAAGTATGAGAAATATTTTATATTTTCCATACAAAAGTATCGAATATTAAAATTACTCAATAAAATGCCATTGGACACTCAGTTTGTAAATTAAAAATGTACTTACAATGAAAACTAAATTCCAAAATTAGGTATTTACCGTTAATTGATTTTTATTCTCTTAAGAAAAGATTGTAGATTGTCATGTAGTCGTAAAAATAACAAATTTTAAATTTCGTTGTTTCAAATTCCTCATTTTTTAACTAAAAATGTTTTTTTTTGTATTCCTGTATGAAAAGTAATTTTATATTTTCTTTATAAGAAGATCGAATATTAAAAGAATTTTATAAGCTTATACAGTGCCATTCTACGCTAATTTTGGAAATTAACACGTTTCTAATCATGAAAATTGAATATAAACTAAAAGTGTTATTGTTCATTGAATTTTTGGGTTTTGAGACGTTTCTTAGATTCTTTTTGATCGCGAAAATCCACAGATTTCGAATTTCAAATTTTCAAATTGCTAATTTTGAAAGTTAAGAATTTTTAGTTTTGAATTTTAATCCCCGCTACTCGAACCGCTTAACAAAAGAAGGATCCGTGGCGGGTTAGACCTTTATGGCGGCACCAGGTACTGCCGCGAGATTTTGACTCGACCCGCCACGGCAGCTACGGCTGCCGCGCGGCAGTAGTTTGCCGACCACTGATGTAGATATGACAGTCTTTAATTATGTTTGCACGATGACGTGTATTTAATCACAAGCAGCAGTAGCGTTTCAAAAGCGGATGCGGTAGGGAGTATTCATTCGGATGGAGCATCTTCACGATAAATTAATATTAGCGACAGCGGATAAGACAAACGAACGTCGTGGAGCTTGTTAGGACGTAATCCGCGTCTCTCGCTGCTACCCTACCACCATCTCCTCCGATTTCTCCGTCATCTCTTTTACTGTGCCTAGTGCCTACCTCTTCCGAGTGTTTGCGCCACCTTCTATGACCGTGTCTATCTCTTATATTGGATTGGCCTATACTCTGGAGGACCCACAATTTTATTAGTGATTTTTTTTTGCCTTTGAAGAAAAATTATTATCATCGAGATGGGCTATTATTTCATTGGACAATAGGTTACTGAAAATAAGACATTTATAGTCTAGATGATTGCCTAAATTTATCCTTGCATGTACGATTTTCAAATAGATTTCAATTTCATGTTCCTGGAAGTTTATTCAATGTTCTTAGACCATTTTTTATCTTCTGAAAGTAACGTGTTATGCTTTCCTGGGTATTTGCTACACGGAACGAGGATGCATTGCTTACTCCGATGTCCGGGAGACAAAAAATTCAAACAGACGCAATGGTGCGATGCTTCTGGTATTCTAGAGGGTATTGGAAGTTGAAGTTATTTCTTAAAGTGGTAGAGCGCATGAGAATCGTTACAAAGTAGGCACGTCTCTCTTTCGTCGCCGCATGTGATGCAAGTCTCTCGGAAGAGTGTGATTTCAAGCTTTTAGAATACGAGTTTTTTCTCTATAATTATTACTGGTACTATTATATCCTGTTTCTTGACAGCAGTACTTCAACGATATTTACAATGATATTCTAAGAACGCCATAAAATCCTTTAATGCAGGTTTCCTAGAAATTGATAATAAATGTTTTTCCCGCTCGCATTTGGTATATTGGTCAACCTTTGCCGTTAAAAATTAAATAATTATGGTATTCCAAGTATGGATTTGCTCTCCTGAAAATTCGAGTGCTAACAACTGGTTACTCGTATCGTCGATCAGTTGTCTCATAGATACGTAAGACGTTTTCGTAATGGGATTTAAATCGAATACTAATTTCGAGTAATATTGAATCATTGAGAGTGAATCTTCATATTGGGCCATTAATCCCTGCCATGCTAATTCATAATTTGAGTCCGAGACACCGAGCGATTGAATGCCACGAGCCGCGTCCCAGTCTTTGAATGAGCCGTCAAATTTCGGCAGCGTGATTGTAGGAAGTTTTACACTAAATGAATCGATCGATGAAGGTTTCAGACGGGAACAGGAGTATCATTGCGGGACGATGTACCTGATTGATTATTTTGAATTTGTATCGCAGAGTCCACTTTAGATTGCATGATAAAGTCCTAACTTTTGTAAGAATATCAAAGTATGCGTTTTTCAGTTCTTGCCGATCCTCTGCTTGTACCTCACTCGTAATCTCATAATTGATAACCAATTGTTCAATTGCGGTTTGCATAGTGTCATATTTTAATCAATCCACACCGGACGCCCTATCATGTGCAGTGAAGAAATGTTTAAAACGCGTTAATGCCGCTGTGAATAGCACTCGCTTGGCCTTCAACTCAATTATTTCTGTCATTTTTTACTTGATTCGAAAGTTTGAATTGAAGAGAATGAAAAAAAGGACTTCGAGGCTCACTGGAATAAACAAATGTACTGCTGCAAATTTCGCTCCTCTTTGGAGCTCTTGGCTCGGTATGAGTTTGCAGTCAGGAACATTTCATGTGCCTAAAGCACAAAATGTTCATTTTTTATCATACTTGTTATAGTCACTTGTGCAACAATTGTCACTTGTCACCAAGTTACATTTCATTTGAATGTCACCGCTAGTTAGCAATAGAGTGCCTAGGTTTGCCACTTCTTTTTCGGAACGAAATGTAATACGTGGCAAAAGTGCCCTACCCACATGGACATTACAGATAGGGTAAGTTGAGGAGACATGGATCACTTTCTTTATTCTTTCATCTACAGCCGAGATTTCGCGAAAAACAACATTTTAAGCTGGTGTAAGTCTTAGTTTCATTCCTTGTGAAGAAAAACATGTGTATGGAAATCCATTTTGATTAAAATTTGACACCATAAGAAATGTTTGAAAAAAAATCGAGGAGAGATGGATCACTCGAGGAGAGTTGGATCAGAAAGAAAAAATAAACGTGACCATCATACCATTAAACCATTTCCCTTTCAGAGTAGGCGTGACACTACCCGATTCGGGTAGTGTTTCTAGGTTTTTCTTGTAGTTATAAATAACTACAAGTGTGGGCTCACCACACCCACGATGTGCCAACAGCACTCATGTCAGTATTCTTGAATGGTCACCCATCCAAGTACTAACCGCGTCCAACGCTGCTTAACTTCAGTGATCTGACGAGAACTGGGTTTTTCAGCGTGGTATGGCCGTTGGCCATCATATTTAATGAAAATATTGAATGTTAATTAGATTTTTGTTTATTTTTAAGTTTCATGAAAAATATTGCATAGCTTCAAACGAATATAATTCCAAATTAAATACAGTACAAAACAAACTTTTATCTTTTTGCCAGATTTTCTCATCAGCTGTTGTTTCATCGCGTGTTTTGGTCGAATTTCATGAAGAATGAACGTAGGTGATCCATCTCTCCTCGAACGTCGGAAAAAAGTAAAGTGTGTGATAAATTGAGATATTATGTTCGCTAATCATGTATAGCATATACTAACCTTGAAATAGGAGCCAACGCTTCGACGCACATATTGGTTTTGGCACAAATCACAATGACTGAACGGAGAACGTATTATCTTTGACCCACAAGAATAATTTCGGAGTGTTTTTCGAGCACACCGAAACACGTATGGCCTCTAGCTTTGTAAAAAAACGCGGCAGTGACACTCAAACAGCCAGCTCAGTCGCTAAAACAGACTCAAAATAGCGAGAAGTGATCCATCTCTCCTCGTGATCCATCTCTCCTCGACTTACCCTATACATTTTTCTTCTAATCGGATAATATCTTCTGTGAGAATCTTTGCCTCAAAGTTTCGCAATTTCTACTGAAAACACAAAAATTTTCCCTTTTCCAACTTCTCGTAGGGGGCGGAAAGGCACCCTTGTGACTGGTCACAGAAATAATGTTGCTGAAACCCATACCCCTTTTCAATTTTTCCTAGGGAGAGGAACAGCATTCCTTTGACTGGCCACAGAAAAAATGTTGGTTAAACCCATACCCCTCTCCAACTTCTCATAGAGCGCGGAAAGGAACTGACTGGTGACAGAAATAATGTTGGTTCAACCTTTACCTCGTTCTAACTTCTAGCAGAAGGAGGGAAGGCACCCCTGTATCTGGTTACAGAAGTAATGTAGCTCAAACCTCTACCACTTGCCGTCTCGTGGTAGCGGAAAGGACCCTCTGTGATTACTCACCGAAATAATGTTGGTCAGACCCGAACCTCTTTCCAATTATTAATTGTCTCATGAAAGGTGGTGAAGCCACATCTCTCACAGGTCACAGAAATAATGCTGTTCATACCGCGGCTTTTTTCTAACGTCTCGTGACTTGCAGAAAGGCACCCCTGTGACTATTCCTAGCAATAATGTTAGTCAAAACCCTACTCCATCCCATTGTCTGGCAGGGTAAGGCACCCCTGTGACTGTTTAGAGAAATACTGTTGATTAAATCCGTAGTCCTTTTCAATTTATCGTGGAGGGCGGAAAGGAAACTCTGTGACTGCCCAAGGAAATAATGTTGGTCGAAACCCAACCCCATTCTATTTTCTCGCGGGGAAGGCACGCCTGCCACTGGTCACAGAAATAATGTTATTAAAAGGCCTACCCTTTTCCCTTGTCTCGTGGGTGAAGGCACCCCTGCGACTGGTCACAAAAGTAATATTAGTCAAACCCCTAACCCATTTTATTATCTCTTGGATGAAGGCACTTTTGTGGCTGTTCACAGCAATAATGATGGTCAAACCCCTAGCCCTTTAAACTTCTCGTGGGAGGCATGATGGCACCCCTGTGTCTTGTCACAAAAATAATGTTGGTAACATCCCTACCTCTTTCAAACACCTCGTAGGGGGCGAAAAGGCACCCCTGTGATTGGCCACAGAAATGGTGTTGGTTAAACCTCTACCCCTTTCCAACGTCTCCTGGAGAAGGATAGGCACGTCTGTGATTAGTCTGATAAATAATGTTTGTCGAAACCCTATCCCAATCCAACTTCTCGTGGTAGCAAAAAGGCGTCTCTGTGACTGGTCACAGAAATAATGTTGCTCAAACCCATACCCCTTTCCAACTTCTCGTGGTGGGCGGGATGGCACTTCTGTTTCTGGTCACAAAAATAATGTTGGTCAAACACCTACCCGTTTCCATCGTCTTGTAAGGAGAGGAACTCCTGTGACTGGTCACAGAAATTATGTTAGTCAAACCCATACCTCTTTCCAATTTCTCGTGGTGGGCGGGATGGTACTTCTGTGTCTGGCTACAGACATAAAGTTGGTCAAGCGCCTACCCCTTTCCTTCGTCTCGTGCGGAAAGGCACCCCTGTGATTGTTGGTCAATCCCGTAACTCATTACAAATTTTGAGGGAAGGTGGAAAGGCACAGCTGTGACTGGTCAGGTAAATAGTGTAGGTCAAACTCTACCTTTCCTAACGTTTCGTGGGAGCAGAAAGCTATCCCTGTGACTGGTCACAGATATAATTTTGGTCAAACCCTTATACCATTTCATTGTTCCGTGGGCGAAAGCAGCCCTATGACTGGTCACAGAAATAATGTTGGTTAAACCTCCACCCCTTTTCAATTTTTCGTAGGAGGGGGAGGCACACCTGTGACTGGTCAGATAAATAATGCTGGTCAAACTCATACCCCTTTCCATTCTCTTGTGGGGGAAAGCACCCCTGTGACTGGTCACAGAATTAATGCTGCTCAAACCCCTACCTATTGCTATGGTCTTGTGGGTGAAGGCACCTTCGTGACTGGTCACATAAATAATGTTGTTCAAGCTTGTTTCTCTTTCCAACTTCTCGTGAAGAGTGAAATGGCACCCCTTTGACTGATCACAGAAGTGATGCTGGTCGAACCCCTATCCCTTTCTATTGTATCGTGGGGGAAGGGACCTTCGTGACTCTTCACAGTAATACTGTTGTTCAATCCCGTAACCCTTTAAAAATTCTCGTGGAGGGCGGAAAGGCACCCCTGTGACTGTTCACAGAAATAATGTTGGTCAAACCCCTACTCCTTTCCAACATCTTGTGGGGGCGGAAAGACACCCCTGTAACTGGTCACAAAAATAATGCTGATCAAATCTCTACCCCTCGCTAACGTCTCGTGGTAGCGGAAAGGTACCTCTGTGACGGGTCACAGAAATAATGTTGGTTAGACCCCTACCACTTTTCAACTTTTCGTGGGGGCAGGAAGGCGCCCCTGTGTCTTGTTATAGAAATAATGTTGGTCAAACCCGTACCCCTTTCACTATCAAGTAACTCATTCAAATTTCCACTTCCCTCTGTCTCTGTCTTTGAGTCAGTCCCCTGCCTAGCCATTTATTCACTCTTTTCCTATCAAAATTAATTTCCCATATATCTTTACCTATTATCTGAATTTCACCCTTATTGGAAAATATTGAGACCCACTTACTTATTGACGATACTTCTCCTCATCTTATATTCACTCACTGTACACTTTGTCTATACCTCAGCACCACCATAGTGGTCTTCTGTTCCATCCATTTCCTTAATTTCGTGCAGGTAGATAGACGGTCACCTGAACATTTTATAAGGTTTTTCCTATAAAACCCTCAAAAATAAGAAAGTGTTGCCCCGAACGTTGTCAATAGATTCTTCCATGATATTGTAAGTAACCAAAAACATGAAATTTTAATTCCAAATTTGTCCTAAAATAAAAAAAAAATATTCTGAACTTTTCTTTTGAAATCGGCGCGTTTTTTGTTTTCCAGAAAGGAAGCTTACTGTTTTTACTTTAATATCCATTAAAGATAAAAATAACTTAATTCTTTTATTTTTGAGTGGATAAAAAAGTAGAACAAAAAAATTCCACCTATTTAAGAAATCCCTCAATGAAAAATTTGGGTTTATTTATTATATAAGGATACATTATCTACAACTTGCGTTCTTCTTTAAAATACAGGTAATTGTAAAAATGTTTACGTTATTTACAAAAAGCTAGAAGACTTATTTTCGTTTTATTTGTTCATTTACGTGTTAACAAATGATAGTTCTTTAACCAGTTAACTGGTGGGCTCGAATCGACGTCGTGTGCCAAAAGTGGTAGAAGCAAATAGTTCCGTATTCATCATGAAAGTTCATTTCGTAAGGGGTCTTTAGGTCGTTGATGACGAGTCCGAGGTCAAAATTGAGAAATTCAAAATGGCGGATCCAATATAGCGAATCCAATGTTGCGGACTAAAATGCAAAGATCACGTGACTTGAATGAAAAGCAGTACTAATGGATTTTTTAGGTCGCTGATGACCAATATGGGATCAAAATTGAGAAATTAAAAATGGCGGCTTAAATATGGTAGATCCAATATGGTGGGCTAAAATGCAAAAGTCATATGATTTGAATGAAAGTCAGTAATAAAGGGGGTGTTGGTCGTTGATGACGAATTCGGGGTCCAAATTGAGAAATTCGAAATGGCCGATCCAATAAGACGAAATATAATTCTTGCCACACATGTGACTTGCCACAAATTTGACTTCCCCAAATGTGATTTTCCACACATGTGACTTGCCACAATGTGACTTACACTCCAAGCTGAATGCCGATAAAACAGTGACCACTCATTCACCAACAGACGATAATGGTTTGTATCGTTGCTAAGATACCACGAGTCGATAAGTGGTTACTAGTAACAGATGGCGCCAACGTCAAGTCAGTTGAATTTGAGGGATATCAAAAGTTGGACGTAGGAAATTTCAAATTTGAAAAGGGGAGGTGCCAATTTGAAAGTTTTGCCAGTAGGAAAAAATATTTGCTCACGCGTAGTTTTTTTTTTTGTAGAGGAGGTGAGAATGCATTTACGCACTGAGTGTGGGACTCGACCTAAAAAACGGTAATACCCACTAAACTCACCTCCCCTTCTTGCCAACCCATGTCCTCGGAACCGCTTATCGCATTACTTCAAGGATATGGGGGTAAGGCCACTAAGCCGTGCTTCGGCTTCCAACTTTACGTGCCAACTTGGCATTCTTCTGTCCCGGGCCGATGGTCTGTCCGGGGCTTATCCTGGTTTGTGGCGTAGAGGTAGCACTGCGGCGCATTTTCGCACGCCGCAGCCGTATGGCCCTCCTTGCCACATCTCCAACATGCCTTCGCGCGGTCTGTGCCATCACAACCGGTCGCCATATGGCCGAAGCCCAGGCAGTGGTCGCACCGAACCCTTTCTGTCTTCTTATGTATGCGACAGGACACCCACCCCACCTTCAGGTGTCCTGTGCGTACCAGTCTCGCGGCCAATTCCTCTGGCAGCTCTACGAAAGCCTTCAGATTGCCCCTGAAGGGTCTTTTCGTGAGGCTGACCTTCACTTCTCCAATACCCTGGTCACCGAAGTGGCTTCTTACAGCCGCTTCGACCTCCTCGGCTTCGCTGGTTGTATCGAGGTACAAGACCTGGATCTCGATACGGGGGACGAGCTCGCGCACGCTACCCCCCTCGCCAACCGCCTCCTTAACGGCAGCCGTAAATTCGGCTTTGCCCTTACTTTTAGTTCCGAGCTCCACAAGGACCTCTCCGTTTCTTGTTTGCCTGATTCCCTTGATCTTTATGCCAAAGTCATCAGGCTTCACTTTTTGCTTGAGGTCCTTGAGGACCTCGGCATAACTCAGACCCTCAGCCGGCTTGATGAGAACCGCCTTGGGTCGAACTCATCTCCGCTTTGTCTTCATGCAGCTTGCCATCTGCGTTGGTGCTGAAGCGGTGTCTTCTGCCTTCTTTGGCGTTGACGTCGCTTTCGCAGCAGCGGTACTTGTCCTCGGCCTCTTCTTCTTCGGGTTTGAAGAGTTCGCCTCTATGGGACTCAGAGTGGACTCCCGTTCGCGCTTCCCGAGTTTGGGAGCGGGAGTTTCCACGGCCTCTTCAGTGTGGGTCCCAGATTGACTCATCACCTTCTGCTGCGTTACCCTCCTCCTTTCTTCTATCCTCGCCTTTTTTCCGGCAGCCCACCCAACTCCTGATGGCACGAACGAAAACCGACAATCGGCTGCACCCACGGCATGAGTCAGTTCGGGTGCCAGGTTCTGCGCTTCCTCCAGTCCATGCCTGATTGGCATGAACATATTCCTCTTCGTATCAGAGAAATCCTGCATCTTCTTTATTGCTTCCCGCAATTTTCTGATGAGTTCTCCAGCGTCTGCCAAAGATTTTTTCACCGCCATGAAGTCATGCTTCGCTTCGGTCTTTTAACTCGAGTCAAACTCCTCCGTCACGTCCAATGGACCACCCAACAGCTCACACACACTCCGGTCTAGCTTTTCTTGCTGTTTCTCCATGCTGTTCCCACGAGTAGCTAGGGAAGTATAGGTCCACCCCCGCAGAGCCCCGCATGCGGGTGTAAGGTCTCAATACTCTAGGAGGCGACCTGGTATCCTAGAGACACCGTTTGAAACACCACACCCTGGTGCCATGCAGTCTTCGGTACGGTTGTTCACGCCTTGACTTGGGAGTTCTTCCTTCGGGACCATCCCTGGACCATTGTCCGCGACTGCTTATTGAGTAGTGTAACCGTATTCAGCAGAAACCCTCGGTACAGGGCCCCCCTATCCGCAACCCGGGTGACCCACCCAAATGTATTCACTACATTTCCCGTTTGAATGGCGGTATAAGTTAGATTAAAGAATAAAAAATTCAACTGCGTTTTTTGAAGTCCAGCGTTGAAAAGAACGATAGCGAGCAATATTTTTGATTTTGAATTCAACCCAACGTTGTTTGAAAATATCCAACGCTGGGAGGAACGAAATTTTTTGGAGAAGGAAGTTAGAGTTCGTCTTAAATACATTTAGAACAATGTAAAAAGCGCGCGAAATTTGAATTCATCTATCCGTAAATTAAATTTAAGTAATGTTAAAGTGCTTAAGATGAATTGATACGCATATTTTCAAAGTACACAGTTTTTCCCTTTGCAATGTTTATTTATTCTTATTATTCGAAAACTTGTAGTACACAAAATTTACAAAAGAAAATTATTATTGTACATATTTAAATTCAAAAAGATTATAGGGTCCTCCGAAGTAGCGGAAATAGATTTTTTCATTCTTGTTTACTTCCTCCATCTTCTCAAACGTATCCTCACACATAGCATCCTCGAAAACTTTCATGATTCTGTTAGTCAGGAAAACTGCAAAATGTTTTTCCAGCTCAACCACAATCCTGGCACCATACTTGGTTTGAACTTTATGAAACTTGGAAATGGTATACTTCTTCTTAAGGGTCAGGCCAGACAGCGGTTTCGTAGGTATGATCCCAACCATACGACCAACATAGTTGATCATTTTGAGGTCTTTTTTCTCCAAAGACATTTCTTTTTTTATTTTCACTAGAACTTTCAACAGATGACTAACTTTGCAATGTGTTCGGAGATATACTGAAGCCACTGAAACCTGATGCTCCTTTTATACTCCATCGCCCCTATTCTACTTACGTTCTAGAAAAATCGATTGAAGTTTCTATGAGGTTCGGTGCACGTGGGGCTCTTGCCGACAATAAATTTCTAGATCGGTCGATATTGGATATGTGATCTAGACCTGAATTCTAGAACTATAGGGATGCAACAGCCTTGAATACATTGGATTTTGAAAGCAACCCAACGTGTTCTGTGAATATCCAACGCTATAAGGAACGATACTTAACAGATTTACTAAATGTATAGCAGCGCCATCTATCAATAATTTAAGTAGCTAATGATTTAAACTTTACTACTATTTGAAGAAACTAGAGTGCTACCGAATCTTACTAACTGATACTTAACTTAGTTTGAAAAAAAAAGTCTTTTAACGTAATTATATGAATTAAACATAGCGAAAACAAAAATTCATAATGGTCATGCTCGGTAAGATATTATGTTTCTTTCACGCAATATGTCGACGATTGCTTGCCACTTGGGACTTTGTAGTGAATGATGAGAGTTAATATAAAATCGCAAAGCATCTACAAGTTCTTTAGGATCTGTGTGAAGCATCATACAGCAGCATTCTGGACTTGGTTGAGAGTACGCCTTGTACATCAGTTCACTAAATCCAGCCTCCTCCTCCTTCATCTTCTCCTTCTCCTCTTTATTACAATCAACATCATCAACAGCTTCATTATCATCATCATGTTCCTGATCTTCTTCCAATTCTCCTTGATCATCCTCCTTCTCGTTTTCATCTCGATCGCCATCTTTCTTGTCCATATCATCCTGCTTCTCATCTTCCTTCTTTGTTTCTTAGTCATAAAAGACTCAAAGATTACTACTATTATCATTTCGTTCATTGCTGTTATCATTTTTAGTCGTATCACGAGATTCTGGGAACTTGAGAGGAGTAAACTCATGACAGTTACTTTCGTCGTACCCAGTCACGTTGAAGGGAAGATTTTTTGCTTTCTGGTATGAGTACATCTGATGCTGCAAAGTCATATTGATGCTGCATAGGGTGTGAATGGCATTATATCAATGACATCATAGTTTATATAGCAGCGCGCTTGTAGATGTGGCTATAGAGAAGGTGGAGGTGGTGGCATCGGTGATGGTGACGGTGGTGGTGCTGGTGGTGTTGGTGGAGGTGGTGGTTTTCGTGGAGGTGGTGGTGTTGGTGGAGGTGGTGGTGTTTTTTGTTGTTGTGAAAAGGATAATTGTTAAATGCTTTATGCACTGACCACATTCGAACCTTAGGGACCATAAATTTTATAGTCCTTATAGAACATATGTGAGTGTTGGACTGAACGACGGCCTTACCCACTAAACGAACGCCTTTGTTTCTGCCAACCCATGTTCGCGTAATCCGCTTTCGCATTACTTCAGGAACATGGGAATAAGGCTCGTCGGCCTCCGAAATCATGGCTGAGCCGGGCTGTTTACTGCTGTCATGTGGAAGGCATCCTCAACGGGGTTGCCTCCCTAAATGACGCGCATCTCATCGACCCCGGCAAATAATCGGTCCGGGGCCTCTCTCCTCGTGCAGCGCAGAGGTAGCACTGGGAAGTTCTAACGCACTCTGCAGCTCTGTGGTCCTCTTTGCCGAATCTCCAGCAGGATCTCGTCCGATCTGGACCGTTGCAGCTATCTGCCATGTGGCCAAAGCCTACGCAGCGATAGCAGCGCATCACCTCCATCTTTTTTCGTACACGACAGGACACCCATACCACCTTCAGATATCTTGCTTGTACCATTTTCTCCGCCAGTTCCTCTGTCACTCCCACGAATACCTTCAGCGTTCCTCTGAAGGCCTTTTTCGTGGGGCTGACTTTGCCCTCTCCTGCAGACTCGCCGAGGTGTTTCCTTACCGCGGCCTCAACCTCCTCCGCCTCCGTAGTTCTGTCGAGGTCCAAGACCTTGACCTTGGTGCGGAAAACGAGCTCGCGCACGCTACCTCCACCACTAACAGCCTCCTTAATGGCAGCGGACAGCTTTGATCTACCATCTGCTGCAGGTCCTACTTGCACAAGGACCTCCTCTGCCTGGTTTCAGTGACACTCTTGATTTTGATACCAAGTGTGTCAGGTTTAACCTTACGTTCGAGGTCCTTGAGGACCTCTGCGTAGCTTGAGCCCTTGGCAGATGTTATAATAACCGCCTCGGGTCTAGCTCGCCTCTTTCTCACCTTCTGCTTCTTAGCTTGGGGTGCAGGTATAGGCACCTCGTCCTTCTTGGGTGTTGAAGTTGTCACGGCTGCAGGACGAGTCCTCAGCTGCTTCTTCTGTGACCTCGAGGTCTTCGCCTCTACAGGGCTCACAGTGGGCTCCCTCTCTCTCTTCCGATACTGGGTTGAGGGATTTTCCACGGCATCGTTATCGGTCTGTATTCCCCTGCTGACCACATTTACTCGCCCTGCCTTTTTCCGCAATTCGTCGACTCTCTGGCCAACAATCTGACTCAACCCTTCTTCATGGTACCTGAACTTACTTTTCAGGAGTTTCGTATTCCTGTTGAGCGCGTCCACACAGTATTTCGCGTTAATCACACCGTCACGGATTTCGAGGAATATGTTCCTCTTTGTGTCACAAAAAACCTTCATCTTACTGATAAACTCTCAGAGAGACCTAGCAATCTCCTTTTCCTCTTCCATTTTCTCGTAGAACTCTTGCTTCAGAAGTTTCACATCCGACCATTTCTCCACTTTCTCCTGTATGCTCACCTCCACCGTGACGACCAACGGACCTTCCAGCTCCTCACATACGCTTCGATCGGAGTAGCTTTGGTCCCCCCCTCCCCCAAATCCGTGGAACCAGCACCGGCTACCGGGGCTAGCACCCGATCGGAACCAGCAGGGAGATTGTTCCTCCCTTGGGGTATTTTGTTTTTAAGAGAGTCACTCATCGTCGGTTTTTTGTTTAGGGTTCCTTCCCCTAGCTGGTTTTTGTCCGCCCCGGGTATTTGATTTTCCGGTACCACCCATATCTGGGAGGCGTTCCCCTATCCGCAATCTGGGGAGGCGCCCGATGGGGGACCAGCGACCCCCCACGGGGGTGGTGGTGGTGGTGGGGGATGTATAGTTACTTAATGTATGTATATAAAACCTACCTTGCGTAGTTCCTCCATAATAAAGAGGATTTCATTGGTATAATGTAACTCCTGAAGTTCACGCCGTTTCCTTTCATATCGAAGACTTTTGTGACATGAATGGAACGAGTGAACTAGGATTCTTCAGTGAGCAGGCTATGGAGTCGGTACATTTTGACTTTAGAACAGTTTGGCAAAAATGGAAACTATCGAAGAGTCATCCTGATTATCCTAAGAATTTTCTACGCTCTGTTTGTTGTTTGTTTGTACATTATGTTGTATTGAAAATATTTACACAATGTAACAAAGTTGAACACCTGTAAATAAAATAACTTTTCAACTTTTTATGACAAAAGAACTTCTTGAAAAACTTCCAAACCTCTATAGATTATACAGTTATTGTTTTAAGGCAATATTTGATTATACTTTTTTACTCCACTTCACAATGAAAAATAACCTATCTTTTTAAAAATCTCAGAATATTAGTTAAATTTTTTGTTTGTTTAAATTCGATTTTTCAAAAAAGCGCTTCCACGATTTTTTTCATATCATATGGAAAGTATCCGTACATTATTCGAGACAAACATTCAGTGAAAAAGAGTTCAGTAATAGAAATTTTCAATAACCTTTTGTACTAAACGATTACAGAAACCTTCGTTGATTTCACAATAATGATTTTATAAAAATTTTTTGTAGGAACTTTTTTATTCCATTCTTGCAGCTTTACTCCCTCCGATTAAATAAACATTTTTACTATATTTTTTTAAATCTAAATTTTGAATTTTTAAAAAAAGCGCTCCCACGATTATTTTAAAGTTTGGCTAAAAAAGTATGTATATTATGATAGAATAATATTTCGCGAAAAAATTTCTTGTAATATGTTTTTTCAGTTAAAATTCGTTGAGACTCACAGTGATGGATCAAATCAATACTGCTAGACGCCTGGGTGGTAAAAAGCGAAATATGTCTCATAGGTCCCGCCCTATCCTGACCCAGCTTCGCTCATTGAAAGATAAAAAGCTCATATTGGCCCAACTTTAGAAACTCCGTGGTACTGGTATCATCATCTCCGAAGATTATGCTAAAATGTCCAGAAGGAAAGAAAAACTCTGCTTCCATATTTGCAAAGAGCAAGGGAAAGTGGCCTAAAATAGTATGTTGTGTATCAAGGGCGTAAAGAAGGCTATTTTGACGAGTGTGAACTTGCCGCCCGAGCGAAGCGAGGTCGGCAGTCGCACGAGGCAAAATAGCCGTACGCCCTTGATACACACCATACTTTTTGTCCTACCCTTCTTGAAAACAAGCCTGTTAAGCAGATAGAGGATGTTTGGTGTAATTGACAATTTTAGATTATAAGTGGAAGAAAGAAATAGCGTACTTTGCAGAAGGAAGACTGGGGGGGTCCAGTGATACAATTTTTTAAAGATAAAGATAGTTATGTGTAGCGGGCGTAAAGTTTTATGTAGCGGACGTAAAGTTTTATTTATCGGGCGTAAATTTTCATGTTGGCCCGGCGGCGGAGTGCGCATGTCCGAACGTCACTGGGCTGGAAGCGGCCACATTACGCCTGCCTCACGTGCATGCAATGGCGCGTTTTCAAGGGGGGTCGGACAAAAACTTCTTTAAGTTACAATCTTTTATATTTAGAGCGAAGAAGATTCAGTTGAGCGGAGTTGCAATAGTTGGAAAGCATGATTCGGAATGCGGAAGGAAACAGAGATAGGGATGATCCGCCGAGAAAAGAGATCACTGGATCACCAACTTCAACAGACAGACGGAAGTGTTCCCTCTTCTCATTTAGACCACTTTGTATGGGCGTCAAAACAAAAGAATTCAAAAAAACTAAGGAACCTGGGCTCGCACGGACCTGTCGCAAACTTCCCAAAATTTATCTTCTGGATTTGTCATGGTTACGTAAGATTTTCAAATTCTAGCATTAATTTAGATAATTTTGATGTCATAGGTATTGTAGAAACCTGGTTGACTCAAGTTTCAAAAAATTCTCACGTAACGGATAATGGTCATTATTTTTGTCTAATTCTCTAAAAGAAAAGTCAAGAGGCAGGGCAAGTGGTGGCCTAGCTCTTTTCATAAACAAATCCTACTTAAATTGCGAGCTTATTGATAAAACAGAATATTGGATCCTAGTACGAATCACCAATATAATCAGATAAATTTAATAACGTTGCTACTATTATTTATGGCGATTTTAATAGTAGGGTTAAATGTTTGGGTCAGGGTCCTCCTGAGATGTTTACTCACACTAATTTTTGTATTATTCGTGATAGTCAAGGCATTGCACATAGCAGGAGGGGGAAAAGAAGCATAAATGATTGGTTTGTTGTAATGCCGAGGCACTAAGTTTAATAAATGATCTGAAGGTGGATCACTCTCTATACTTTTCTGATCATTTCCCTGTCGTGGTGTCCTCCTGTTGTCTTCCTGCTTCTGTTAGTCAGTCTGACATTTCGAAACTAAACAAAAATATGTCCTTAAACTACCTCAAGTGGGACGATAGCAAGCAGGAAATCTTTTCGAGCGAACTCTATTTGTCAAATAAGCTTAAAGTTGATTTTAACAAAATCGATATTGACTGTTTAAGCTCGAATCTTACGGAGGCAATTGTTGATAGCGCGATATTACCCAATATGTATAAAGAGAGGAAAAGATTTTGTGGTCAACCTAAGCGTGACAAACCCTGGTTCGATAGTGATTGCCAACAAGCAAACGTTTTATTACTTAGTGCATTAAAAACTGCTAGCAGGGCTTACTTTTCTGACGAGACTAAATTAAATTATATCAAAGCTAAAAAGTCGTACCAAGTTCTAATCAGTCGAAAAAATTGATTTTTTAAAATAGTATTGCTGTGGGCCTTGAGAAGGTTAATGGCAGTAAGACTTTTTGGGAAACCGTGAATAACTTTAAAGGACCGAAAACCAAATCAAATACTCTCACCACAAAAGATTCGGAAAATTATATCCGCTTAACACTCCCGCTGAGACGCTTATCTTCATCCTTATTTATGGCTGTTCATCACCCGTTACTAGATAGCAGCATTTGAGCAAACGTAATCATGTTGTCAATCAAAAAAAAAAAACCTTATAATGCCCTAGGACCGAATCAGATAGCAAGTAGTTTCTATAAAAATTTGCCTCCTTATTGGCTTCTGTATCTTGAGTTATTTTTTTAACCAAATATTTGAAAATGCATATTTGCCACTTGATTGGACAAAATTTTTGACACATATGCTTCACAAAAAACATGATCCTTCTAATCCCAATAACTTTAGAGCGGTAGCCCTCCTAAGCTCTGTCTCACAAAATTTTACACAGATTCTTCTATCCAGATTAGAAAAATAGGAGTCTTTCTGTCATATTATCTTGGAAGCGCAAGCGGGTTTTCGCCAGAATAGGGGTTGCGTTAATAATATCTTCAGTTTGGCTGCCACAAAAAAAAAAGACAGACACGTCTATACCATAGTAGTCGATAGGATAGAAATTAGGATACTGAAAAGGTTATATAAGAGAGCATCAACCCGCGTAAAGGTTGGAGATGAACTCTCAGATGAGTTACCAATTACGGAAGGGGTCCTGCAGGGTGAACTTTTGTGTCCGATAATATTTAATCTCTCAACCTCCGACATTGAGACTTTCTTTAGGGGAAAAGGTCTAGTCGGCCTTAGAATTTTGCGTGATAAAGATATTATTGTTTTAACTTATTCAGACGATTTAATTATTCTAGCCAAATCCAAAATTGATGTAATAAGAAAACTCAATACCCTAAAGGAATATTGTAACATAAATAAATTCACGGTCAATAAAGACAAAACCAAGTATACTATTTTCAAAAAAGATCGAATTGGCGAAAAACTTCTTGGTTTGAAATATGGTGGTAATCAGCTGGAGTTTGTTTCTTGTTTTGATTACCTTTTTACGTTTTTTTCTAAATCAGGAATTTTCTGTTTGGCAGCTCATGCCGCAGCCAGCAGAGCCAACCTAGCCTTGACAGTGGTCAAAAAATTGTATTCCGAACCAAATGTTCCTACTGGCCTTTTATTATCAAAATACAGGACTGGCTTATGTAGAGCCACTTATTATATGCGGCTCATATTGTCGGTCTAAACTATTTAGAAGTCTACGAAAAAGCACAGATTCGTTTTTTCAAGAATCTTTTCCGCTTACTGAGAAATACACCTGACTTTGTAGTCAGGTTAGAATTGGGCTTATCCTGTGTGTCTGGTCAAATTATGAAAATGGCGTTGAACTGAGGGCTCTGGTCTTCGATATGTATGAATCGTGTTACCCCAAACTCTGTATGTAAAAACTGGCTCAAACCGCACATGGTAAAAACTTCAAATACAATTGGCTGGGTCAGCTTATAAGATGCCTGGCAGGAGCGGGCAATAATCAAAATTTAATTAAACTAAATTGTTACACCCTTGAAGGTGGAATTGTGGATATGGTTAACAGATATAATGAATACATGTTCTCTCAAGATTTGATAAGAAAGTTGATACTGCTGTGATTGACCCACAAAAAATATGTCAACTGTGCAATCTGAGTGAAAAGAAGGATCTCCTACACATCCTTACAAAATTTCGAATTTACTTGTCCATTAGAGATCACAAGTTGCGTAACTTACACACGATTAACGGAGACAATCTACATCTCTTATTGTCTTATGCTGATCCAGCGACTCTCCGCATAATATATAATTTTATGAATACTTTTTTGAAAATTAGGGCGTTCTCATTATTTGAATGATCACTGACATCTGTAGAGCCATATTGGAGGCGCCATTTCGAAGTTCTCAGTTTTGACCTCGTATTCGCCATCAGCGACTTAAAAAAAAACATTGGTACTGACTTGCATTCAAATTACGTGACTTTTGCATTTTAGTCCGCCATATTGGATCATCCATTTTGAATTTCTTAATTTTAACTCCGGATTCATCATCAGCGACCAAAAAACTAAGGAATACCAATTTTTATCAAAGTCCATTGAGTTTTGTGGCAGTTATTCCAAGTGCACATATGCACTACTGCGCCTTATAATTGGTGAAGGATATAGATTCAAGAGAATATATAATTTTCTCTACTCTCTAATAATGAGAAACTCATCTTCAATAATGTTCAGCACTGCTCTGGACCCTCGTTGGGAGCTTTGACCGTAACCTGAAATCCAATGAAAAATTGTCAAAAATTGGGATTTTGATTGAAATTTTGGTAGCGCTTGCCTGGAAAGTAAAGTTCATCTTATTATTGTTATCCCAAGCGTCAATGCCGCATATTCGGGAGGCTGCTTCAGCGACTAACTTCACTGTCCGTGTAATTGCGACCGTGTGGCATGCAAGGACGGTGAAGGAACATTCTGGCACAGTGTTGTTAGGAAGTGAAAGTTTTTCAATGAGCTCTTTGTTTGATTCCGTCCTTAGAACTGGCGGTATGGTAATAGAAACATCAGTGCTTTCCCAAAGAGTCATTTCTGTGTTCTCATTGGCCTCAAAATTCAGCCTGGGAACGATATTATATCGGATGGAATAATGAAGATTCCTTGCCTCGTTTTCTTAAGCATTAAGAATTTTATTCAGTGCATTTTGACGAACATCAAGTCGAAAATCAGTCATCATGGCGAGATGAACATTTTCTGGTCGTGGGAATAACGCATTTGTCTAAACGGCTGAATGAACTACAGCCTGGTACTTTCTTGGTAAGTATCTAGACTTTTGAATGGTCTCAAAAACGTGACGAGGACCACCAGCAATAGAACACTGTGTCCTGACCCTATATTGCATCAGCACATATACTATAAGTATGACTGTCACTATTTCTATGAATTTCTTGCTTAGTTCCTTAGTTGTGGAACGTTGTTTTACGAGTAAATTCCGCACAACTTTAAGTTTTTCATGCCTTATTTTGCTCTTAGCCACAAGCAAAGCAGATGTTACGTCGCTAGTTTGCTCAAAAGATATAATTCCAGCTTATAAAGCTGCGTGAAGCACAGTTGATGTTATATGTGCAGCAGCCCTCTGGTTCACATTGTATCAAGTCGCAATAATAACAGCTTCAGTTAAGTCTAGTTTGGTCTTAGATCTTCTGTCTCCGGGTTTGGTAAATACACTTAATACCTCATCCTTAGCAGAACTATCCTTGGCTTTGTTCTCAACGCCTGCCTCATAAGCACCGAAGTGTTGGCTGTCATTTGAAAACGAATGTGAAGAAGCATTTGTATCAGATGACTCAGAAAGGGAAAACTCAAGTCTAAGCCTCTTACATGTACTTTCAGTCCTTTTTATCCATTTTTTTGTTACAGGTAAATCAACTGACCCGAAGCGACCCAATTTTGGACCTCTCTGATCAAGAAGAAACTGGTGTTAAGAACAGGAACCTTTTTGTCATTTCTGGGCAAAAGATTGAACTGCTTTTTGGGCAGAGGGCTTTCAGAGCAACTATAAAAACCCTTTCTCCCTTTTTCTGGGAGCTTCTCTCTAGTTCGGCAATTAATCTGGGCAGTCGAACCAAAAAAAAAAAACCTGCCCGCTTCGCGGGCACATTCTCATAGCGCGCTTCGCGCGCGGCTCGCTTCGCTCGCAAGTTTCAGCGCGCCTAAGGCGCGCACCTGTTGGATCTCGCGCTTCGCGCTCGATTGGGTATTCATCTCGCGCTTCGCGCTCGTTTATATGTTTATCTCGCGCTTCGCGCTCGATATTGTATTCACCTCGCGCTGCGCGCTCGGACACATTTGTCGTCTAGGTTTTCACACTTCGTGTCCTCGCTAGTGCACGCTTCGCGGGCTAATACTCTCTTAAAGCTTCATCGTTATGACCTGCTTTTGGTTTAATTATGTCAGTTTTACATAAAAAGAAGAACTAATTTACTTAAGGTTCTATCGACCTTAAGGAACACATTCTCATCACGACACTCGCGCTTCGCGCTCGATATTTGGTTTGATCATCATGTGAACCTCGCGCTTCACGCTCGTTTCTGTTCATCGTATAATATAAACCCAAAAGCTCGCAACGACCATATGTTATGTTCAATGTTCTTCA
>CAKNYM010038591.1:0-16057 GCA_932195095.1 Andricus curvator | reverse complement strand
GTTATGGTTTTCAGAAAAGGAGGTGGAAGGGATAAGGAAGGGGAGTGAAAGTGAAAGGGAAAGGCGGTTCAGGCGGTGAAAGAGTTTGTGTACCTGGGCTTCTTGTTTCGGAGGAATGGCGGAGTGGATGGTCACATAAAAGAGAGAGTGAGGAGGGCAAATGTGGTGATGAGGCAGGTGTGGGGGTTGGGAAAGAAGTTATTCGCAGATGATTTTGGAAGGAGAATGAAATTGTTTGACTCACTAGTGATGAGTGTGCTATTGTATGGAGTAGAGGTGTGGGGGTGGAAGGAAAGCGAAGAGGTAAATAGGATACAGGAGAGATATGTAAAGTGGACACTGGGGCTGGCAAGGAACACGCCTAATTATATTGTCAGGAGGGAGACGGGGAGAACGAGTGTAGGGATTCTAGCGGAGAGTCGAGCGTGTAAATATGAGGAGAAATTTTTGGAAGAGGGGGGAAGTAAGCTGGTTATGGAGTGTTGGTGGGAGAAGGAGAACAGGAGAGGGGGTGGGAAGATGGAGGTTGAAAGAGAAAGGTATTTTAGAACGAATGGACTGCAGATGGATGAAGTGAGAAGGATGCATGAGGAAGGAAGGAAGGTATATGAGTTGGTTAAGAAAAACAGCATGGAGAGAGAGAAGACAGCAGGGATAGAGAGAATAAGAGAGACAAGGTTTAATGGGAACTATGTGTGGATTATGCCCAGGGCGAGAGCGCAATATTTGTGTGAGAAAGGAGAGAAAGGAAGTCAGGAGCTCATAGCGAGGATGAGATGTGGGTGCATGGAGGGTTTCAATAGATTCTGGCTCGCTAGGGAAAAGAGGATGTGTGAACTATGTGGGAAGGGGGAGGCAAGAGTGGAGCACGGGTTGGAGGAGTGCGTAGAGGTGGAAAGGAGTGAGATAAGCATGGAGGTATTGATGCATGAAAGAGGGGAAAAAAGGGCAGTAGCATGGGTGAAGGGAGTTTTGGGTAAGATGGAGAAGAAGAGAAGGAAGGAGGAAGAGGAATGGAGAACGAAAGATTGTAAATAGAGGAGGAAGTAAATATAAGTAAATGTAAATATTGTGAATAGTAGATAAGTATTAGGTAATAGCCGCGGAGGCAGAGTTTGGTAATGCGAGACAAAGCAAGAAAGTAGGGACATGCGAGCGAGGCGAGGCGAACCGAGGAAGGCAATGCGATAAGAGCGAGCGGCGTTAGAGATAAGGTGTGGAAGGATGTTAGTTTTAAGGGTTAGTTTTAAGAAAATTCTGTAAAAAAATGGATGTTTAAGCAAGTCAATTTTTTAAGGCCAGCAGGCTAAAGAATAAACGTTTATCTATCTATATCAAGGAATAAAATCAGGCCTACGACATTACAATTAATTAAGGATTGTATCTTTTACCTAAAGAGAAAGTAAAAACATAAAATTGTAAAGAAATATTATTAAATACACCATTTTCGTTATTATAAATTATTAGAGATATTTTTGTTTCTCAAGTTAGCCTCCAGTTCTCCTCCAAAATTCGTTACAATAAGAATGAGAATATTTTCCTCGATTTTATAAATCATTTTTAATAATGGTGATTTTTCAACTTCAGATAACTTTAGTGCGTCCTTCTATTCGTGATTTCGATGTTTCTTTATTATCTCTTTTTCTACGTAGGCTGTATCGAACTTTCTGAAGTACTTGTTGGATTGGGAGAAAGGTTCTAGGCAAAGAAAAGATACGCCTTTCTTAAGCCATAGTACATGCACTGGATTAAAAGTTACTTTAAAGGCGACACTAGAAATATTTGCCTCCCTTAAAGAAAAATTTGATTTAAAGTTTCTCATGACCTTCCGATTGAACGAAGATGCTCTAAAGGTATGTAAACCTTGAACCTCTTTACCCAAGTTTTCCGTCTACTCAGCGTCTATTCCTTAATTAAACAACGCAAAGGCAGCAATGTCGAAGGAGTCGATATTTTGAACACAATGATGAGCCTCAAAGACCTGCAGGAAGACGAAGGACACGACAAATTATGCGCAATTTTAGACAAAATATTATCAGACGACGACCCTGCTGTTGAACATATCCCAACCTTTTTACAAAGAGTTCAAGATCACGATGAGCGTATGTGCAGGACAACTGAATTTGTGCAGGGGTTTGTTGCTGCATACGTCGCATTCAGAGCCGAAAAACTGACAAAATGTACCGACTGCATACAGAACGTTCAGAGTCCGAGAAAACCAAGCGATGAAGAACGATATAAAATGATAGACTCAATTAATCGAGGACGTTTACAATATCCATCGGACGATTTATACGCAGTAACCAACAAAGTGGAGAACATGATCTTGCGTATTCTGGCTGGAGGCACCTTAAGTCAAGATACTTTTCTTTATATTCTAGACAGCCTTAGTGATTGCGAACTTCCAAATGTTGGATGTGAAAAGCATAAAACGGAATTTACAAAATCGGTGATAAACTTTTATGTGATAACACGATCTCACTTCATTGCAAAAAGGTATAACACCATTCATGATGGATGTAGGAAGAAGTCTAAAAAATGCAGGAAAGACGCAATATTATAAAATATAAATATACTTTACAAAATACCAAACCAAATAAAACATTGTGATTATTATACCATCAATATTTACTGATTTATTTGTACCCTTTCTTTAAAAAACTTAATGTTTTTTATAAATCACTTCATAAAGTACAAGAAATTTCAGTTAATGTTCAGTTTTTTAGATTATTACAATGTAATATAATTAGAAAATTACAATCGTGGCACAGTTTAAAAGTATTTCATACAAAATGAGTGTAAGTATACTTATTAACAAAAATATTGATTAAATTTCTCAATGTTATAATTGAGGCATTAGATATTATTGCCTTGGCTTAAATGTTCCCTTATGAAAAAGATACTTCTTCTTTATACGGGCTCTTATTGTTTGAACTTATTAAAATTGAAAATTTTCCCCTGATAGCACGAAAAAAAATATCAAAGCGACTGTAAGTCGTACAAAACCTGAAAGCAAGGAAAAGTCAGAAATTTCAAAAGCAATTTGCACAAGGTCTGTATCAGAAACTCAAAAAAATCAAACAAAAAAGAATTAGTATTTTCACTAAAACGTTAGAGTACACGAATTCAGAATTTTATGTATGACTGTTCATGGAAAATGAGAAATGAGTTAAAATAAATAAGAGAAGAATATCTGAATAATTTACCAAAACACTTTAACTTGAGCTTGTTACATGCAGAATTTTATCAGTTTTCGTGCTATCGAGGGAAAAGTTTTTCAGTTTAATATTACAAAAGTTGCAGTACTTTAGCGACTGCCTATAAGTAGGCATATCTACACTTTCCGATAGTTTTATATGTACAAAATTCAATTTACATGCAAAAAATAGATGTGCATGATATTAAAAACATTTCACTAATTTTCATATTCGAAACACGTCAATTCTGTGCGATTTAATAAAAATATAAAAAAGTGAGTGACGTAATATATACAATTCATAATGTAGAGCAGAAATACTGCTCATAATGAACGTAATATTTCTACTTTACTTGTACAACTTGACGATAAAAACGTTAAAATAGTTTAAATTTTGACGTCCCAAACTGTATGATTTAAATTTACAGTCCTTTAAAGTGGTCAAATATTGAATTAAAAGAATAGTTTAACAATTTGAAGTTAAAAACATTCCTAATGAAATAACTTAGAATTAAACATTTTAAAATTACACCACAAGTTTAATTTTAAAACTGTTTAAATTTCAAAATTATTTCAAGCAGTATCATTTCATAATTTGAAGCTGAAACCGTTTTTAATTAAACGATTTTGAATTAAAAGCATTTAAAATTGAATAATTCAGAATTAAAAACGTTCTGAATTGAATGATGTTAAACTGAAACGTTGAAAATTGAATAATTTTATATTAAAATACTTAATATTGTTATTTTTGTATACAAAATTAAAAGTCTTTAAAAATTGAATATCAAAAGTTCTTTCGTTTCATCTTAAGAAAAATGTTGGTAAAAATGAAAAAAATCCGTTTATGACCACTGCAATTTTAAAAAGGAAACAATTTGTTTAAATATAAATTAATCCAAGAAGGCTACAGTTATATGTATCATAAAATAAGAAAATCTCTCCCAAATTCTCCTTAAAGCTGCCTAAAAATAGACGTACCCATGATTTCCATATGCAAAAAATAGATATTCATAACATTAAATACATTTCAATAATTTTGATATTTGTGACACGTCAATTCTGTGCGATAAAATAAAAATATCAAAAATTAAATTCTGTAATATATACAATTCATAGTCTAGAGCAGAAATACTACGCATAATGATCGTAGTATTTCTACTTACTTATTTACTTACATATTTATAATTCTATTTGATTTACGTTGCATAAAATATGGTACAATTAACATTCTCTATCTCTTCCGGCTTTTCCACTTGAAGCCAAGGACATCCTTTCTCTCCCAGATAGTCTTCCACATTCAAATTATCTCTAATTATTATCTTTCGGTTCGTAATACCATTTTTCATGTTTAGAAAAGCTACATAAGAATGATTGTCCGCTATTAACTTAAACCATTCACGGTCTGGGTGCAAATGTACGAAATGGAGCTTCTCCTACAGATTATTAAAATTAAATTTCACCATCGCAGCCATTTGTCCTGAAAATAATTAAATAGTTCAGATAATTAATCTGTTAGTATTAATACTGTTGATTTTATGTTGATATTGCCACTTGTTCCTTATCCTTATTTATTTCATTTTTTATGTGAAAACACAAAATATTATATATTTTATTTATTATTATATTTTATCATCAAAATTTTGATTTAAACCATTGTTATTATCTACAATATGCCTCTAAGACTAACTTTTTTACTATAAATCAAAGTAAGTTAAGGCTAAATTGTATGGTGGCGAACAATAAGTATATAACTTACCAGTTTCAAATCTTGTACGCTTGCACATCACAGAACTGATATAAAACTTTTATTTAAATACAAAAGTTTTTATCTTCAAATATTCTGTACATGACTCAACAAATTGTTTAAACGATTTAGGAATTTTGTATTTATGTTTGAGCCTCGAGGTTATATTTACACGGACATCTGACAGAAAAATGCTCGTTTTTGGTGAAGTCAATATATTAAACCCTTATATTGAAAGTGAAACAATTGCAGTATTGTGGAATTTTTCAATTTTCGACACTACCCAGCGGACACCGTTATATAACTGTGATGTAACAGTTCTAGAAGGGAAAAGAACAGGTTCTGTAACAGGTTAAGTAATGGTCCAAGTAACGTGGTCCCCAAATGGATGTAGCAGTTCTATAACGCTGTTACAGAACCATGTTCTGTCAGAGATCTGTAACAATTCTGGAACAGCGTTATATGTAAAAAAATATATTTAGAACAATTTAGGAACAGTGTTACAAAATAACCATGTTCCGTAATAGTGCTGTAACACATATGTAACAGTGTTACGATGTAAATTTGTTTTGTAATCGTTCTGTAACAATTCTGGAACAGCGTTATATGTGAAAAAGTATTTTTAGAACAATTTAGGAGCAGGGCTACAGAGTAACATTGTTCTGTAATAGTGACGTAACACATATGTAACAGTGTTACAATGTACATTTGTTCTGTAATCGTTCTGTAACAATTCTGGAACCGCGTTATATGTCAAAAAGTATTTTTAGAACCATTCAGGAACAGGGTTACAGATGAACATTGTTCTGTAACAACGCCCTAATACATATGTAACAGTGTTAAGATGTAAATTTGTTCTGTAACAATTCTGGAACAGCGTTATATTTTAAAAATTATTTTTAGAACAATTTAGGAACAGGGTTACAAAGGGACATTGTTCTGTAATAGTGCCGTAATACATATGTGACAGAGTTACGATGTAAATTTGTTTTGTAATCATTCTGCAACAATTCTGGAACAGCGTTATATTTCTAAAAGGATTTTTAGAACAATTTAGGAACAGGGTTACAGAGGAACATTGTTCTATAATAATGCCGTAACACATATGTAACAGCGTTACGATGTAAATTTGTTCTGTGATCGTTCTGTAACAATTCCATAAAAGTGTTACAAGGATATGTAACAAAAAAAATGTTTTTTGTATTATTTCTGCACTTAGTTTATATTTTAAATAACATAATTTCACGCACAGTCCTCTATACATATAATCACACGCTTAAACCTGTTGAAAAATCACACTCGCTGGGGATTCGAACCCTACCTAAACTACCTAACTCGAATGTACCTACCCGATGCCTTAACCAATTGCGCTATAGAACCGCTTGAACGTTCATGACAAAATCTCGGCCATGCTTTTTCGCTGAAAAAGCCAGGGTAATCTCAGGAATATATTCATTGTTTTTTTTATTTTAGACATTGTCCCCTATTGTCGGCACAACGGGCACAACGGCCAGAAAAATGTGACCTGTATTTTCAGTTCTTGGAACACGTGTGACATTCTAGTGACATAACAAGTCCATCACTCTGTTCTATATAAGTTACATCACAGAATTCTAGAACTGTAACAGCGTTACAGAACAATGTGACCTTTATGTTCCGTTCTTGGAACGCGTGTGACATTCTAGTGACATGACAGTTCCATCACTCTGTTCTATATAGGTTACATCACAGAATTCTAGAACTGTTATATATCCTTACAGTAACAGCGTTACAGAACAATGTGACCTTTATGTTCCGTTCTGGGAACACGTGTGACATTCTAGTGACATAACAGTTCCATCACTCTGTTCTATATTAGTTACATCACAGAATTCTTGAACTATTACATATCCTTACAGTAACAGCGTTACAGAACAATGTGACCTTCATGTTCCGTTCTTGGAACACGTGTGACATTCAAGTGACATAACAGTACCTTCAACCTGTTCTATATAAGTTACATCACAGAATTCTAGAACTGTTACATATCCTTACAGTAACAACGTTACAGAACAATACGACTTTTATATCCCGTTCTTGGAACATGTGTGAAATTCTAGTGACATAACAGTTCCATCACTCTGTTCTATATTAGTTACATCACAGAATTCTAGAACTGTTACATATCCTTACAGTAACAGCGTTACAGAACAATGTGACCTTTATGGTCCGTTCTTGGAACACGTGTGACATTCTAGTGACATAACAGTTCCATCACTCTGTTCTATATTAGTTAAATCACAGAATTCTAGAACTGTTACATATCCTTACAGTAACAGCGTTACAGAACAATATGACCTTCATGTTCCGTTCTTGGAACACGTGTGACATTCAAGTGACATAAGAGTTCCATCACCCTGTTCTATATTAGTTACATCACAGAATTCTAGAACTTTTACATATCCTTACAGTAACAGCGTTACAGAACAATACGACTTTTATGTTCCGTTCTTGGAACACGTGTGACATTCTAGTGACATAACAGTTCTATCACTCTGTTCTATATTAGTTACATCACAGAATTCTAGAACTGTTACATATCCTTACAGTAACAGCGTTACAGAACAATATGACCTTCATGTTCCGTTCTTGGAACACCTGTGACATTCTAGTGACATAACAGTTCTATCACTCTGTTCTATATTAGTTACATAACAGAATTCCAGAACTGTTACGTATCCTTACAGTAACAGCGTTGCAGAACAGTGTGACCTTTATGTTCTGTAATTGTTATGGCACACGATTGTAACAATGTTATGTATAAATGTTCCCTTTTTGTTATGTAACATTCACAGAACGTGTCCGCTGGGTATTTATTTGTACGCATACCATGTCTAATTTTCAAGACCCTAAAATTAGACTATTTCACCTAAGAATGCTTTCATGTTGAAACGGGTTTTATTTAAAATTGATAAATTGTGAACAGTTTGATTTATATGATTGAAATTTTTTGAAACTTCATGTACATTTGAAGGGTTGCAGTACAGAACTAGATAACCAACATTTTTCCAAAAATGGGCTTTTTGCATGAAAAATTATTTAAAAAGCTAATACATATTTTGTTAAAAGACTTTGTCCAAAGTCTCATTTTTAATATGGTAAAATAACAATATTGGTGATTCAAAATCACATAGCTGACTCTGTACTTGTCTCCAATCTTCTTCTTTTTTTAAGTTCCTAACCTCTTACCTTTTTTTTAAACATTTTTCTGACCATATTTCTCTTTCTAAAAGGTTTTCAATACAATAAAATAATGAAACGCTTCTTCTTCCAAAGAAAAAGCTCTTAAATATAACTATTTTCCACTTTTTTCAGCACCAAAGTATCAATCAAATTCCAACCTAAGATCTTAAATCCCCATTTTCTACAAAAAGCCACTTTTATAAGTTTTTTTTTATTTACTTAACTTTTTGCCATGCAATCAGAAACGATATTTCTTAACATTATTATTATTTATTTATAAATAAACATATACCTTTCTTCTCTTCATACACCTTTCAGCGAAAACTCGTATCTTACAATGCGATGCCGTCACACTAAATCCTTATTTTCCCGGAACAGAATAATTTTTTTGAATGAAAACTTTTTTATTCCTTTTCAGCTTTCCCATATCTCGGAAGCAAGATTTTATTATTTTTTTTTAAATTGTAAAATAGATTTTTATTCGCTATCCAAAAACGATTTACAAAACCCTTGAAATTTGAACGTGCAAATTCTTGAATGATTTACTCGGAATTGGTTAACTTTTTCTGATCGAACTCATCTTCTCTCAATTCATCAACTCAACATCTCAGAAGATAGTTTTTATTTTTCGTTTAAACTTAAAATTGAACTTTTTATCATTCGCAACCGAGCCTATTCAGGTTTTAGGTGCCTGTCAGTTTGAGATTGTAAACTTCCACATTCTGTTTATCGAAACTAGATATTTTTTTTAATCATGCATTTTTTGTCTTGATTCATAAATACAAAACAAGTTTACCATATGGTTGCAAATAATTTAATTGTTAAGGCATAGTTCTATCACAGTTTATTGTTGGGGCCAAAAGCCAGTTGGGCCAGAATTGTTCAATTTTTCAGGCTTCCGATTTGACGCAATTAATAAGGATGTACACTATTTATTTCAAGTTAAAAAAAAAGAATTCTTAATAATTATTTTTAAATTTGAGGAAAACACTCCTGTGATTAGGCGAATTTAGAAAAAATATTTCAGGTTATTTTTTTTTCACTTCATTTTATTCTTTGAAAGATCTACGAATCTCTTTGGTGCGTTTTTATTCAAAACATTTTATTTAGGAATTATACTATTGTTAATTTTATAGACAATATTTTTCATAAATTAATTTTTTCAAATAAAAACGTACCAAAAAGATTTCTAGAGAGTTCATCAAGGAATAAAATAAGCCGTACAACATTAGGATTAAATAAGAATTGCGAAACTTTTACCTGAATAGAAAGCAGAAACATGTAAACCTCAAAATAACTGTATAATTTTAAACTGAAATATTTGTTTGAAAGTTCGCCTTCAGCAATCTTTCAAAGTTAGTTATAATTATAATTTTATTAATTTATATATTTTTTTATCTAAAAGACCACACTGCTTAGTTTAATTAATGTTAATTTCATCTTTTAATTTTTTTGAATACGTAATTAAACATTTTTCACTTTAAGCGTTTCAATTTTTAAATTGTGCAATTTTTAATGACGTGGTTACGTGTACACAAATGTCGGTACGAACAGCTGGATTTTTTTCGGTACAAGTAGCTGGATATTTTCGGTACATGTAGTAGATTGTAGGCACTTCGAATTTTTAAAGGTTCTTTTTCAATCTGTCACATTTTAGTTGCCCTAAATTTAAACTTTTCGAATTTAACAAAATCTGGAACCTCTTTTTGAAAGGGTTACACCAAAAAAAATGTATCCTCTTTGTCAATACGAAATTAATTATTATGTGCAGTTTTGCAATGCTTAACATTCTTCTTTTAATTTTCTTTGAGGGTGTACAACTTGAAGCCTCTAAGTCTTTCGTACAATTATTTATTAAATATATTTGACTAATTAATAGCTAAATGTATATTTAATTATAGCGATCAGAGAACCAATATTGGTAACAATTTCAATTTAAGTTTAATTATAAATATTAAACTAATATAACAGAGAATTTAATTCTCAATTTATATTGACTTATTATAATAATACTCATAATAATTTGATAAGTGCGAATTTGACATTTCTCAAATCAAATAATAACCGCACCTAACGAGTCAACCACCCATCTTACAGTTATTATATATTTGTAATTATCCATACAAAAAGGATTTATAATCAAACTAGACCTAAGAAACCATAGAAATAAGAATAGTCGACACACGGTGACGCTAGCATGAGTGAGGCGCACGGTCGACACACGCATACACACACTCACTAGACGCTAAGCTGTTTGAGGCGCTAGTGTGTAGACTTACACACTCATACTCCCTACATTATATTAATACAACGAAATAGCAACAGTCAGAAAAATGGGAAATTAGGAACAATGAAAGGATCTTTACAAATAAAGAAAAAAGAGTAATGAGGCAACAAGTAAACTTTTTAAATAAACTACGAGAAAAAGAAACGAAAAGGAGACGATACAAAATAGAATTGCAAATCAAAATTCAATTGAGTATTTCAAATAGATGCAATTTGCGATTCCACTTATTTATGAAATTTTAGCAACAATACTGACCTTTGAAATATAATATTACTCTAATAAAGACTATAGGAAATTATAACCATTGGAATTTAAAAGGGCAATGAACCTTCCAATTTCTCAACTCCTATTAGTCTTTAAATAAAAGTAGCAGTAGTTGTGAAAAATGTAGGTTCATTAACTTCTAGAAATGAGTGGAATCCAAATGCCGGATCATCAAATTATTGGAAGCAGTGCCGCGGAAGAACACCTATCGGGCGTGAGAAATGCGATTTTTCAAAATACGACCAAATGCTCACCCACAGGTGTTCTACGGCCGAAAGAAGTGAGTTCTCCCGCTGATCGATTCAGAGTTTACGGCAGAAACTCAAAATCGATCATAAATCATTCTTAAGTCTGCCGTCCAACGGAAACCACTAAGAATCCGTCGGAAGGAATTTCGCGTTCGGTTTTGTATCCTTACCTGTCTCGATTTTTCGGTCGCGGTCCGACGTAAAAAAAATAATAAAATCGGAAAGAGTGTTCTCGCTATTGCTGGGAAATAGATTAAGGGAGTCAGTTTAACTTCGCGGCAAGTTGGGTTTTTTTGAACTTAAGTTTCCTAAATTCCTTTTATTTTTCTGATTAAAACAAAAAATGTAAAAATACGCAAAACGCACACGGGGAAGTAAGTACTTCCTAGATTGAAAAGAAAGCCCTGTAGTAAGGCAATATCCAAAGTAACGGGTTTTCTCGTTTCATTTTATCCAAGGATATTATCTGACATTTCAAAAAGTGCATAAACGAAATATATATAAATTCACGCCTCTCAATTGAGAGTAGGTTAATAAAAACATTCGGGCAGCAAGAAATTGTTCATCATTTCGCCGTACATCTGGTAATGTACAGTATCGACAATTATTACATTACACCTTCGCACACACACAACCACATTGATATGCAATATATATGTAACCTGTGTAATTTCAAATATAAAAATGTACCATACTTAATAATATGTCTAATATTATTTTACAACAATAGAACAACAACCCAAGCTCAACGGCATTTTAGAAAAGCTCGGAATGAATAGGGCAGGGAATTGGCCCAAAAAAATTATCGATACTTGCATGCAAGTATTTATTATTTAACCATCCAGAATTGGTTAATTGAGTAAATTCTCTCGAATTTATGTAATTAATAAATCGTCGGATGTAACATAATTACTCATAATAATACTCATTATACCTTATTATTCAAGATAAAAATTTTCCTTCGAAATTATGAAAATTAAAAGAATTATTGTTAGATATGCCGGCTTAAAAAATAGAAAATATTTAATGAAAAATAACAAAATCAGTGGTATCTAACAGGAGTATCAGAAGTGCCCCGCACTCTCGCCCGAAATATATAATTCCCTGCTGGAAGTAAAGGGATTGAAACCTTATCCATTTTAATCCGTCATCTATCCACAAGTATCCGTTTGAATACTTTTTTTATACTCTTCAATCTTTTTGTATCCGTTGGATATCCATCTATCCGCGTGAATAATAATCTCATCCGGTGTAACTATCTATTTTAATCCTTCTGTATCCTTTTTTTGTGTATTACTATCCGTTTTTATACATATACGTTTCAATTCTTCATGTTTTATCCGTGACTCAATCCTTATCTATCCGCCAACTACTTACATTTGATCTCGTCACCTATAATGGATTAAAAATTTATCCGTTTTAATCAACCCTTATCCTCTTTAATTTCTCCTGTAAAAAATGTATTCACCTACCGTTCTAATCCAAGAATCTCTATCCGCAACCCTATCCTCGTCTATCCGAGACCTACTTTGACATTCTTTAATATCTATCACGGATACGATACTCATCTGTGCCAAGCTTTACCTGTCCTCTTTCATCCGTTCTCCACAAAACATATTGCTCAGCCGTTCCAATCCATAATTTCCTATCCGTCACGCTATCCTTTTCTATCCGCGACATACTTTGACGTTCCTTATTAACTATCACAGATAGAACATTTATCCGTGCCAATAATTACTTATCCTATTTAATCCTTTCTCCATAGAAAGAATTCGCTATCCGTTCTAATCCATAATTTTCTATCCGTCACTCTATCTTTGTATATCCGCGACCTACTTTGATTTTTCTCGTTATGTAACACGGATAGAATCTCAATCCATGCCAATCATTACTTATTCTCTTGAATCCGTCCTCCAAAATATAAATTAGAAAAAATATTGATTGAAACCGACCAGCAATATATTTCTATTTTCTAGCCGTTTCAATCCATAGTTTTCTATCCGGCAACCTGTCCTTTTCTATCCGCGACCTACTAAGACTTTCCTTGTTATCAAGCACGGATGCGATACTTATTTATGCCAGCCAATGCTTATCCTCATGAATCTTTTCACTACAGAAAGAATTGGCTATCCGTTCAAATCCATAATGTTCTATCCGTCAGCCTATCCTTATCTATCCGTGACCTACTTTGACATTCCTTGTTGACTATCACGGATAGAATACTTGTCCATGCCAGTCAATATTTATCCTCATGAATCTTTTCTCCACAGAAAGAATAGGCGATCCGTTCAAATCCATAATTTTCTATCCGTCACCCTATCTTTATCTATCCGCGGACTACTTTGATTTTCATCATTATGTAACACGGATAGAATATTAATCCATGTCAATCATTACTAATCATTATTCAATCCTTTCTTCACAAAACTTATTGACTGTCCGTTATAATTCGTGATTTTCTATCAAATACGAATTAGCATTATAGTTTTCACTGCGGATACATATGGATAGAATGTTTTTTATTCAAACTGATACGCGAGGATAGAATATTATTAGTTCAATACAGATTCAAAAGGAAGCTATCCGCGGATAGAGTACTACTAGTTGAAGTCTGATTGAAACAAATAAATATGGATAGCATATTTTTACTTGAAGACGGATTTAAACGGACAGATATGGATAGCTTCTTTTTAGTTGAAGATGGATTAAAAATGATACATAAGGATAGAATATATTTCTTGTTGAAGAAGGTTCAAAACGGATAAATAGGATACCATCTCACGGATAGATAAGGATAAAAAAGTTCTGACTGAAACGGATAGGGGCGGATTACATTCCACTTGACGTACTGAAACAGTTCAGAATATTTGAGAATTTAGAAGTAATAATGTCGATTCAAAATGGGAGAAAAATATTTATATTACGCTACTGAATGACCCCTTTGAAATTCCTAAACTAATTCCTAATCCAGCTAATACGTGAAACGAGTGCGAATGGAAGAAAACTTGATAATTGCGTGCGCATTCATTACTGAAAAAGAGGGGATGAACGGATCTGATGAATGAAGAGAGCCACTCGATACGAGGACGGATCGAGGAAGATCACTCTGCGTTTGATACCGATAATGACAGGTGCTTTTGCCAGGACGAGCTCCTTGCACCTCGCTACCAGCTCCAATTCGTTGACAGGTCGGAATCTCCGTGCGAAGCTAATTCGGAAATTGATGTTTTAAGAATTGTCCAGGAGGATCCTATTGTTTAAACAAGCAAGTTAATGTTTAGAAATTTACATGAAAAAGAATTTTAATATCTGAAAAATTTAATAACATCAACTATGTAGGCCATGAGGAGCTTGATTCTTTTTTAACCCGTTTTAAGTATGAGAACTTAACCTAACCTATCGCTAACATAATATTAATGTTATCATTTTATTTTATTGAAAACTACCCTCATGAAAAGAAGGACCAACTTAAGATCACTTTAAGACCAGTTTCAAACCACGTTTGGTCTTTTTCTGGTCTTTTCCCTTCAGCCTATACCTGCCTCATTTTGAGGGTATTGAAATAGACACCACTCTCTCTCTCTCTCTCTCTCTCTGAAATAAGGATAGCCTTCTGTATCAACAGATTAGCTATACGTAAAAGTCCTAAAGAACCTGGGCTAATTTATGAGCATTTATGAGATCTAGAGGCTTCAACCAGTTTCCGTTATATTTATGGAACTCTATCCCTCCCTCCATGGTTATGGTCCTGACTCGTGATGAGCCTAATAATGATGGGATATTGGGGGTTCAAACTGCCGCGACAGGACTATACCTGCCTATACTGTTATTCATAAGTTGGTCTTTCATTTCACGAGGGTAGTTAATTGAACACCAAATAATTTATGATAATTGTGCTTGTTCAGACGTCTTGAGACGTCTGGTGCCAGTCGCCGGCTGGTTGGGCCTTGCCTCGTCCGATGGTAGTGTTTGTTCAAAGTCTAGGAATGGAAGATAAGGAATAGATGGACAAACGATGGTATTTCAGGGAGTTGTATACTAGTACAGGGTTGATGGAGTTTCGTAGACTGTATAGCGCCATATTTAAATCTGTACTTATGGCTTCTTAGATTCTAGACTACTGCTGAAAGAATAATTAACTTCTATGATTCTACTTCAATTACTTTTAATTAAGAAATAAATTTCAGAGTTAACTAATAAAACTTATTTTTTAAAAGAAGAGGAAGATAAATAAATAAATTAGGGTTATGTTCAAACCTATTAAAATAGATTTATGCACCAAATTTTCAAAAAAAAATTACATCTAATTACAACTAGTAAAACCGATTTATAAGTTAAAAATTAAAAATAGTTTACATCTAAAAGATACATATACTTAAAATTATCGATTATTATGATGATTATGATTATTACACATTGTAGATAGGGATATCATTTCATTTCATTGAATAAAATCACACACACATACAAAGACGCTTTACTTTACTTCGAAACAAGAGTTTCCAATAAAACTTAAAAGTAAAGACATACTAATGACGCAGCTTGAAAAAAGAGAGGAATATACTTGAAGACTTATATATATTAATAAACACATGCCGCAAAAATATATTTGATAAATTCTTAAAGTACACGTAGTGCGCTGTATTAAGGGGATTTATCAGCGTTTTAAAATGGATGGGCAGTTTCTGGCCACACGGTTGAATATTTTCGCCAGATATTTTGCATACCTCATCTAAATATTGTTCTCTTTTGCAGTGAAGTCTCGGTTTTTTGAAATAATGTTTATCTTTTACGTTCTAAACAAAAAGAAAAGAACAATAGAAAAAAAATGCAGTGACGCTCAGTGGTAGCTGAGTGTGTATTTTCGAGGCCTGGGCAATCGACACCCGTCAAATTTACGAGGCAGACTCCCCGTAGCGCGAGCGGGGACTCTGAAGCGCGTCGAATTACCCGAAACGAATCACACTCTTATTGTTATGAGATGCAGGCCGGTTAAAAAAACTGAAATTATGAATTTTCGCGTGATTAAATTTTAATTAGCAGAAATAATTTATTCATATAATTTCAAGAAAGTGAAAAAAAGATTCATGAAAATC